>JAQGCA010000016.1:0-77900 GCA_034698945.1 Protaphorura quadriocellata | reverse complement strand
TAAGACATAATTAGCATTTATGTAGACTTCTTTCTTTCTTCTCTCATTCTCCCTCCAAGATACACGATTCTCCTACAATACATCAAAGTATAATTCAGTTACATTTTTCAGTGACACAGAAAGTGAGTCACACAGACAAAGAAACAACTCAACATCCATCACCACCGACACATTTCCGAGTGGATTAGTTTTTCGGGTAGAATTTCTGGATTCATTCAACTTGTTGAAAAGTTAACATTAGTTTTCCGTTGATCGGATTTGGACCCCAGTAGAAAATCGATTGTTATTCAACAGTGACCATTGTGGTGACCTCTTCTGGACCAACAGAACTAAAAATTGAATCGCTCTGTTTTCTTCAATTTTCAAAGCGAACTGTTGATTTTGGTCAGAATCTTTTTTTCGAATCAACCTTTCTTGTAGATAAAGCTATCATCAGTATCATTGCATACTTGTATGTTTGAATGCTTTGGAATATCACGTTAATGAAGAAACCAAACCAAATCAAACCAATCACCATCAGAATGATGTGACTATTTGACAGTACATACCCTAAAATCCCGAATAGAAGGCTGGCCCCTAATATAGTACGGGGCTCAAGTAGAGTGCGGGTCTCTCCATCCGGCTTTCTCCATATGGACAACCTAATGGCCATATGGACAACCTAACGGCTTTCCACATATATACAACCTAATGGTGTAAGTGGTGAAAGTCTTTGGCCTCTAACCTTGCGTGAATGAATAGAAGACACGCCTTCCATTCGGGATTTTATGGTATACATACAAGCACGTAGACTTAAAACAACAGAAGAATAAGTTTGTTATTTCCAGGGCACCTAAACGCACCTTCCAATTATAAGGAGGGGATAATAGCTGCTATAGCTAGTTTAGAAATCTATAATGTGCCATTTTTGATTGAGAATCTCGTTTTCTCCCGGTGTTACATGGTTTCTTAAGGATATGGATCCATCAGGAATATTTGAATTTCGAGAATAATTACAATGTTTTTAAACAAATACTGTGCTCAAATCTTAATAGAATATCAAAACCCACAAAATATAAGTTTATGAGCCGGAAGGTCAAATCGTGAAGAGCTTGATTTTACACATACCGGGTCAAGAAAATCAAATGAGAATTTGTGAAGCGGCAAGCTTTTCTGGCCAACCCCATTGATAACGACCAAATTTGCAAGCAACCGTCCCTTTTAGCCATTATCCCTTAGACATAAGAGCGAACTAAACCTAATGGGAAATGAAACCTGATAAACACAAGTGCAGAATCTAGATGGAGGAATTTTTTCAACAGTTAAACACTTTGATTCATTGTCCGGTAGTTCTAAGAATACTGACAATCATGCACACATATAAAACAGTACTGGCTGTTTGTGCGTCTGTCTGTCCATCTGTCCGTGCCCACGCATTTTTTAAGAAAACTACTGAACGGATTTCAATGATGTCCGGTGTCAAAATGTAGATAATTCTTCGGTGCTTCTTTTTTTACCACAAAAGTGCACAAAACGAGAGCAGGGTTTGAAAATCGTTCTCTCTTAAGAGCCCCTGTAGAATAAGCTTCCTGACCCGGCCGCAAGGCTGGCCTAATTTCTAGTAGTGATTGATTTAATAGTTGTAGAATTTGTGCGAACTAAAAGCAACATAATCATTGCAAATGGAACAAAATGATTCCAAGTTAGTTTTCAATGTCAATAAAATATTTCAGATTAAGTTGGAATTAAAAAATAATTTGAGGTGATGTTGGAACATTTTATTTTATTATAGATAAATAGTTTATTGTTGCACTTGAAAATACAAGCCTTTTGAACCATATTTACTTTAAACCCCTGCTTACCCTGTACTGTATAATGCATGACAGGTTCAACTTCAAATGTAGTTTTAAGTAAATTATCTGTTCAAACCCGATTCTGACTGTTTCAGAATAATGCCAATAATACAAATAAGAATTGAATAAGAATTTATGTATTTGTGGCCGAAATAAGTGCAAATCACAAGTGATATTTCTGTTCCATGCTTTTCAGTCGTCAAGAGAATTTCAAGGAACAAAGAATTTGTTTACACCCTTGAGAACATATACAAACCCAAAATATTTTCGGAAACTGAATTGAATTGATTTTGAGACAAATGATGTAATTCTCTTAGGTTTTAGTGTGAGAACGTTCCTTGAGAACTTGAGAGCAAAATTTTTGTTTAAAAAACATTAAAAATGGAGGGTATTGTTAAGAATAGTGGAGCTGGCGTGTGCCCAATTTGTCTGAAGGATTTGCTGGACATTAAACTCTTCAAAGCAAGAGCAAAGGCGCGGTCTCGGTCAAAGGGGAAAAAATCGAAAAGTAAGCCTCCAAAGCCAAAGTATCGGAATTCAAAGTTTGCTGTGGATGATGAATTCCTCGTTCTTGTTACCGAATGTGGACACTTGTTCCACAAAGATTGCCTTAATGATTATGCTCACAACTTCAAGAAGTAAGGGTCAACTGTATTTATTTCCTGAGTTTGACAGAAATCTGAATTGAATTGACTGATTTTTCAGAGTGACCGGTTCGACATTTTCTGATTGTCCGAAGTGTAAAAAGAGGGTCGCTATTTCTCGAGCGATGGTTGTGGATTTACCAACTCACATTGGGTTCACCGAGAGTGCAGAGAAGGAGTATCGACATGGAAAGTTTATGAATGAAGAATTGAATGATCAATTGCGAGATACCCAGGAAAAGATTGAAAAAGTTACCAACCAAATGGCAGAAGATCACGTGGCTTATATACAGTACAGGTAACTCCAATAAAAAATATATGCGCAGTTTAATATAGTACTAATCGAAAAGTGCTACTTTCAGTTCAGGTCCCTCTTCTTCTCGTATGTGTAATTCCTCAATTGAACCGGAGACATTTACATGAAATTGTCATATGTAAATAAAAGTAGGTATCCATTAAAGTAAAAAGAAAGGCAAAGGCGAGCAACCAGAGAAACCGATATTGGGATTCTAGTGTCCAAAATGCAATTAAGAATTCATTGGGATACACGAAGCCCAACATCAAAAAGGATTTAAAAATCTCAGCTAATTCTATTATACGCATAAGAGGGTAATAACGCAATATTTTTATTTCCATATGAATTTTTTATCCAGCTCCGAATACGCTGAAATAAAGAAAGTTCTAGATGTGAGGAAGTCAAACTACGACAGAATACTCGCGCTGAAATCAGCGATGAAGGAATCCAACGATACGATTCTAGTTCTGAAACGGGAGAATCGTCAGTTGACGTCAATATTTATGTAAGCCAGATTCTGAAATTTGAAAACATATTATTCTAATCGTAAGATGGAACGCTAGACTAACCAGTCAGCCTCTCAATCCCTGCTATCACACACATACACAATCTCTCAGCTGAGAAATAAGGATGACACAATAATTGCCGAGATGCCCCGAGTCAATAAGTCAAACACAAACACGAAATAAACACTTTAGTAGTCCAGATCTCATGCAATCAATTAGAGAATCAAGAATCACTTAATTACTATCTTAATTATAATGCACAAGCTTAAGTGCAATTCATGTCATTGCTGAATTCAAGGCGTAAGGAGCCACCTATAGGATGCCGTATAAATAAATATGATCATCCTGAGATCTCAAACCTAACAGTACTCATACTCCTAAAGTAATATACATAATATAGACTAATTCTTCTGGAATTACTGCACAGATATATGGCTAAAGAGCACAGCGATACTTTTGCCGAGTGCGGCAGGAAAATTTCTCTGACAATTCCTGCGATTCTTCTTCCACACATTGAAATCATTCAAGAAACACCGGACATCTTGGAGAAATTCACCCAAATTCTCTATCCAACCCCGACCCTGATGGCCGACACTAGTAAAGGTTTTATCCAAAGTCCGACTCGAAACGAGGCAATCCACGCAGTTCTAGCAGCGGGTAAGTTATTGAAGGTCATTAAAGTTAAATTAGTAAAGTTAAGTCATATGCCTAAATTATTATTATCTAACTGTGAATAGTTTACAATCATGATGGAGGTAAGGCAATGATTCGAAACTGTCTTCACACCAAACACTCAGATATCAACGATTTCATGTTGCCACCGAGGAACCGAATAGAAGGAACCGAGTCCTTTTCAAACTTTGAATCCGCAAACACTGTCTTTGAAACGCCAAAACCTTTTGTCCGAAAAATTCACTCACTCGATTCGATATGTGAAAGGAGGGAGAAACCCGATGAAAGTCCTTCAGATGAAGACATCGAGGACGACATTCAACAATATTCTAAAAATTTGCACGGTTTGGCAGTGCCAGGAACAGCCCTTGAAGAAGTTAAAGGTACTCTTGATATGGTCAAGGCGGCAGAGCGGAACGAGAAATCAGCTCGAAAGTTAAGGAAGCTCAAAGAATATTTAGCTCTTAAGGTCAAGGAAGAAGAAGAAGGAAGGAAGGTTAAGGAAGAAGATCCTGAGAATGAATAAATTATATGATTGTATTTACTAACTAAATATATTAACCTCAAATTAAACCAATTGTCAATTACACTATAGTTTTCGTAAATTTGAAGACAAGTTTATTGTTATAGAGGTGGTGATTGGCGATTAAGTTTTAAGTTTTAGTTTTAATTAAGTATCAGAACCAATTCTACTACCTATTAATTGCCATTAATTGTCAAATATACTGCTTTAATAATCAAAATCACTCCTTGTGACACCTTATAAATTACAACAAGATATGAAACACTATTACGCCCATGATCATCCGCTTCCGATTCCCAACTAATGTGCATTTTCAGACGAGAATTAAATTCATTCAAGGAAAGCAAATCTGCTTCCTGGTCCCATGGCAAGAAACTCCAAAATATACAACCTTTAAAATTTATACATTCTTCTAAGATGACACGCTTACATTTTTCACAAAGTATCGAATTTGGACATGTCAAACGACACTCAGTCCTCATGTTCACTAATAAATTCGTGCTCAACTTCCATTCCGTCAACTTCACCAGGAGATAAATTTCTGTTCTGTGGACAGTAAAAGAGATATCACTTATAAACTGATTGTTCTCTGTTATTGCATATAAGAAGGTTGAATCGAGCAGGGACTTCCTTACGCTTTAGTAATAAGATTAAAACTTTTCTAAATAGATTGTGTATCGTGTTTTCAGTGAAACTTTTCGATTAAAACTGAACCCTCACTTTTCAATTCAAAATATTCGAAGTATTTCTTTAATACCTGAACTATCCAGTTCCCTTTAACATATGTCCCTCGCACTTCCTCTAGTCTTAATCGCATTTTTAATTTGATTGTTGACTCAAGTGAGCTAACAAGGATCTAACACGTCTCTTTTTTCAACGGACCTACAACGTGTATTTCTGACAATATTTTTGTAGAAATCAAAATAATATTACCAATGTCATGGGACTGGTAACACAGGTATGACCTATAACTATCAAATTTATCATGTAGTGATTTCCAGTCCGCTCCTCCATAACACCGCATTTCTATAACCTTTGAAGGTAATTTACATTTAAGTGCGTTCCGAGCAGCAGAAGTAAAATTGTGATCAAATCCACCATAGGGTGAACTACCAAGCACGGAGAATTGCACACATTATTCGTATATTATGTGGTCAATCAAAGCATTAGAATCAGTACCAATACGGGTTGGAGAGTCTTAATTCTCTCACATATTCCTTGTTGAACGTTGCAAAAAACGTGAACAAGTTCATGAAAACATCTAAAAATTCATTTTGATGAATATTTGAAAGGTGATTACCGTAAATCCCCGAACATTAACCCGGGTTAGTATTTTTTTAGGCTGCTTCGAGACCGGGTTTATATTCGAGACCCGGGGCAAGGTGATACATAGGCTCTTATGGAAGTATGCATTATTTGACCCGGTTAGTATTCGAGACCGGGTTACTATTCGGGACCGGTTTCTAATCGGGGATTTACGGTATGTACGAACGCAATAAGAGTCGGATTGATTCCCTATTTCAGATATGTTAATCTGTGTGCTATTATGTGGATCTATACTTAAAATCTAGTACATGAAAATTAAGATTTAATTTTCCGATTATCCCCTCAAAGCTTTCTTAGCGACATAATCTGCCAGTTGCTTGGAAAAGTTCAATTCCCGACGAAATTACTGCAGAATCGCGGAAACGGCGGCCGGAGCTGATCACTTTTGAGTAGGGTAGGCTGGGCTAATTATTCCAACTTTTGTGCCTGGGCAATTCACAGCGTCATTATCGCGTATTACATGAAAATATCGATTCTGACTCATCAAGTTTGCGATCTTCTCCAAAAAATAATTTCTTTGGAATTTTTAACCTCCGCTAACCTCAATAAACAATAATTTTATGTAACCATGGCAACGAGGTCCAAAAAACAAGATTCGGGCTAATTATTCCACCCGCCTGGGCTAATTATTCCATACCCTTTGAGTCAGCGGGCTAATTATTCCAGCCCGCTTCGTTCAGTGAAAGTCGGGGTAACTAAAATACACTGTTGGAATAATTAGCCCGGTTCTTCAGAATTTATTTGAATTTTCTGGTCAAATTTATGCTAATTTTGGGCTTTAACACGTGACAGAGATGGAAAAATTAGCCCAAATCTCGTTGGAATAATTAGCCCGTTCTTTCTTTTTATCAAAATTCAGAAGATTTTATCAAAATTATGAAAATAGTTAAAATCCATTGACAAAAAGTAAGTTGGTTCAAGATTTACAAAGAACAGTAGAAATCAGGAAAAATATGGATGTGTCGCTACCTGGTACAAAATTTTCACAATTCCTTATCTCCGGAAGTGACGAAATAGTTGACCGGGAGTCCGCGGTCACCCAAAATTTTAGAAAATTTTGTTTTGATTTTGTGTGATTTTGATGAGTTGAAAAACTGTAAAAAGAGTATTTGCCGGCGATACACGTGGGTTTTCCCGGTCCGTTCCAATTTTTTATGTTTTTGTGACTTTTGTGTAGCGCACGCAATGGATTTTACAAAAGGTTGGAATAATTAGCCCAGGTGGAATAATTAGCCCTGCCTACCCTACGTATTGCACTTTGTGTGAGGTGTCCTATTCATCCTTGTTCACTTCTCCTGGTTGGTTTTTGTTAATGTCTATTCGGACAGTAGGGTCATTGATTAGTCTGCTGCCAATGGTGACTGCATTGCAAGCGACTATATGACTGATTATATTTAGGGTACAGTGGGCTAATACGCCCCACCTTCGAGGGAGTGGTGTGCTAATTAGCCCCACCCAATCTGGGTATATTATTCTCCCTGGGGCGGGCTATCGGTGAACAGCTGTACCAATACGCCCCCTTAACTAGACGAGCATGTGAATTTTATAGCACGCCCACCAGGGCTGGTAATCGGAATCGGAATCGGAATCGTAATCGAAAAATAATTGAAATTCTTATGATAATCGGAAACGGAATTAGAATCGAAATCGAAATTCTAAAATAATCGGAATCGGAATTGAAAATCGGAATCGGAATTCTAACCTAATCGCAATCGGAATCGAAGACCGGAATCGAAATCCTGAAATAATCGGAATCGGAATCGAAATTCGTATTTATTTGTGCTTTTACACGATTCCAATTCCGATGGTGCAAATTTGCAGTGAAAGTTGTCCAATCGGGCAAAAGTGTGGGAATATTTTCTTTTTGCGTTCACAATTAGTCCAAGGTAGACATTTTTGAAGGCCAGGTGTGGTAATCGGAATCGGAATTAGAATCGGAATCGAAAAATAATCGGAATTAGAATCAGAATCCGAATCGAAATTCTAAAATAATCGGAATCGAAATCGAAATTCGATAATAATCGGAATCGGAGTCGAAAATCGGAATCAAAATTTTAAAATAATCGGAATTGTAATTGATAATCGGAATCGAAATAATTTAATAATCAAAAAAATAATCGGAATGGGAATCGGAAATAAAAATTCGATTACCAGCCCTGACGTCCACAAAAAGCGGATGGGGCTAATTAGCACACTTTTCCAAAGGAAAGCGTATTAGCCCACAGCGTAGAGTTGATCATATCCATCGGTCTCAGATAATCGGCATCGGCCACCTGATTAGTGACCGGTATTTGACAATCATTTTTTTGTTCCCCGAAATTGTCACCTTATATCCTCAATGGTATACTTGAGTCAGACCTGGTCGGGAAGTATACAATTAATTCAGCTAATGTAACACATCTAGTAATGTTATGACTTATGCCAACAACTTAATTCGTAGTTGTGTTTGTTTGTGTCTTACAACTTCCGTAATGTTTAAAGCAAATTCACATCTATATTAAAATGTTTTGTATTAATGGACCCATTTATATTTCATCTACATTGGCTGGAGTTGTGAAACTGGGAGGTGATGTCTGTCTGACCAACACAATTTTTCTCCATTAGCGATGCGATAATAATACGATACTAATGCGATGTTAATGAAAATTCTACGAATTTAAATGCATGGATTTTCACTGTCCAAAATGCATTGGTTGCCACAAAATTGTCATTTACAAATTACAACGATTGCATCGCAGAGGAAACCACAAAGAAATAACCAGATCCGGCCTCAGACACAAGTAATTTCACTCTACGGACGGATAAATTAGGCCAGGTTGCAAATATTTAGGAGACTGCGACTAGTAGCTGTCCACGTCCTAGAGAACATAACTTTTAATAAGAGGTGCGGTGAAGTATATGTTGGACGTTTGAAAACGAATTACAATTTGTGGACCAATTAGTAAATAGTCTTAATAGGGATAGATATTATGATTGCCAGTGTGGTAATTTAGGGACGGAAGTGAAGGCGTGGGTTCCAATTTTATTCGTTGCGAATAATTTGTGAATTGTTTTGAGTAAGTAATGTGTAACAACACACACAGATTCTGTAAACGATCTGTAAAGAGCAGTGCTGCTGCTGCTACACTTACGCAATTTTTCAAACTTGTTTTCCTAGTTTTGAGTGACTGACTTAAAAGTAAAACAATGGGAGGGCAAGATAATGTGCGTATGGTCGCGACCGGTAGTGTGTACAACGTTACAGCAACATAATAATAAATCTTGAGTTGTACCTTGTTTTTGCTTTAATAATTTTTGTGGGATTTGCTAATTTCTCATGTCCGTACAACTATAATGTCAAGAATTTGTGAAGTACAAGAAATACCGTCCTTAATATTAGCATATGTGTCTCAATGTATTTTGACTGCCCGTGACAATGTGTACCACGGCGAACTCGTGCTTTTGGGTGACATAAGAAATTATTTGCCCACCAGAAATGCTCATAATATATTATCTTAACTTAATAAATAATATAAAAGCTTGAGCCTACAGAATGCTAGAACTATTCCTCAACTGTTCATCGAAAGTGACACATATTCAGAGTTCAGGGAGACATACAGATTTACTCAAGGAAGATGGTCAGATTTACGGTAAGCAAATAAATTTGAGACGAAACAAGTTCATTGAGAGGTGAAAACTGGAAAGGAACCGGAAGCTAACAAATACGCATATTGCGCATTTTGTAACTATATTTCTGGGATTTCTGAAAGCACATTTTTTGGGCGTTAATGAATCTTTAACTGATTTGTAGTCCCGAAATGTACAGGTTGAAAGAAAGTGAGTTTGATATTGGATTGGAACCTTAATTCATTTTTGTGACGGCTTTAAAAACGTTCGTTTTTATTTTGCCGGGCACTCTCAGACGAAGTCTTGACCAACCTGTATTTTTGATTCCGCAGAGAATTGTCGCCTGTATTTACTACAAAATATAATTAAGGGCGAAAACAGAACTAGGAAGTTCCTTTATAAAATCGTTATTTTTGTTTTAAGAATTTGTAGTACTATATAAGTCATAGCTGTGACATTCTAAACATCTTACAAGGGACTTTCGAACTTGCCCTCTGAACGTTGTCTCGACACCTTCCTTAATATATTGGCATTCCCTAAGTGGGCTTCGGTTAAAATTGGTTGCTGAAATGAAGTACTTGTTTTGCCTATCGTCGATGATTCAGTCAAAAGAGTTCCTGAGTTCCTTTGAGAGTCATCAAATCATGGGTTAAAATGCCTGACAAAATTTTTATTTTCCATTCTGCGTCAATTTGAGATGAGACTCCGGCATTAGGGGTTAAAACCGGAAAGAAACTGAATATCACATAATTACTCCAGACGGCCCGAAAATTTATTATCAAATTTTGATTTTCCTTGAGTTCTTTGCTCCATCCAATCAAAATCTTTACAGAAAAGATAATTTTGAATTTTTTCAAAATTTTCTGTAATGCATCTAATGAACCCACTAACCTCTATACATTGACGCCAATTGGTAAACGAAAAATTTGGCCTCTATTTTAACCCATGATTTTTCGACCTTCACGAGACGGGGATTCTCCGTTTCAATGTCAAAGGGGCTGGTCGGTCGGGTTGCTTCTTTTGGTAAAATATTTCTGGCTGACCGTAGATCAATTGAATTCTTTGAATTAGGACCAGACTGGAGATTCATAGCCCGGCTAGTATGGCGTCGTGTCGTCTATATTCCTTTTTCACCTAGATTTATGATAGTGATAGTTCGTAAGATACGTATATTCATAAAACACAATTGGAAGGACTGACAGAAATGCTGACCTCTAAAATTTTCAGAATTTTCATTTCAGGTCCTTATTGCTGTCATTGTTTGTGTCGTTGTAGCGGTTTCCGCTTCCAAAGAGAAGAAAACTGACGACCTGGACACAGCCGACACTTTCGGCATTGGATTTGGGATTGGTCTTGGTCATTCACGTTTCTATAAAAGTATTGGGTTTGGTCATGGGTATCATTATGGAGGATATTACCCAAGACATTACGGTTATCCTCGTTACGGTTACGGGTACCATGGTTAACATTATTCCAAGCATATAATTGTACAAAACTAGTGTTATTACATTCTTTGAAGAAATATATTAAATATATTACACATCAGAAAATCAGAATATTGCTTTGCGGGCATATGTTTCTTTTATACTTATATCTTTATTTGTGTGTTATCTCAAGTTGGCGTCTTACACGATAGAATTATTCTTCTGCAATTACTAAGATTCTTGGAAAATCTTCGATTCATTTCCAGTTGACGAGTTCTGGTTTAAAATTTCAAACGGATCAGACAAATTATTCGGGTCTATAGTTAGAGTTTGGATCTAGACAGAAATTCTCCTTGTTATTTCATTTGCTCTAGACTCAGTTTTCATTCTCGCCTTTCAAAATGGATTCAGTGTGGGTCAGGGCCGAGAGTGATTATGCCTCGAAAATAATATTTAGAACGACTATATACTTCTGTTATCCCTATACCCCAATTTTTAGTTAACAAATTAGGAATTGGTATGCGCTAAGATCGACTATACAGATTGTAATGGCAATCGTGAACAGTTTCATTCAAATTGCTACATGTAATTTACTTTGAAGGATTTTCCTGTTCACTTTCTCACTAACTTAATTAACTACTTCTACTTTCAGATTTATCATACTCCTGCTTGTTACAGATAATTGTACGACAGATATGAGTTACTAATATCTGTTAAAAAAACAAGGCATCACGAAATGGTGGCGCAAATGCGAACATCTAGAAGATTGTTTTTGATAAGACTTCCTCACGCAAATTATTTGAACCACGGTACATAAAATGTAAATGTTTCTAATGTAATGTAAATCTAAATCTAGCTGCCGGACTAATGCAGATTTTAGAAAGTAAAATTAGAAGACAAATGTCAAGAAGCTGGTTAACAATGATAACTGAACTAAAGTACGTACGCACTCTATCTGAACATGCGTGACTACTTATTTCATTTATTATCTTAAATGATAATGCGACAGACAAAACCGTAATCCTTTGGTTGTGTCAAAGTATAAAACATGTACTCTCGCCACCAATTACGAATTAATTCGAATAATATCAATTTCGATCAAATTCAATCAATTTTCGCTTAAAATCAAGGCGATAATGTTAACGATCGCTGCAGTTTTGGAGATTACAGGTGTACCAGATGGTCGTAACGCTTCAAATATTTGTCTGATGTGAGATTGGCTTTACTTCATGGTTTTGTCGAAATTCTATTCTCCAGCAGATTACAGACATAAATTCCTAGAGAATAAAGAATAAATAGAACACATAGCAGAATAAAGTCAATAATCACTAAGAAGTTTTCTTTATTTATTGCTGGTCATTTTGTCCGAGCACGTAGACCGATGCTGCCGTAGAGTAGAACCGGGCTACCTTAGTCAGCAAGCCAACTGCCTAGACAGGTTACGTATAATATTATGGACCAGCGATCGGTATGTTACGTTACGTCTGGAGGTTCATGGCCAACCTTGTTTCCAAGTAAAGTATAACTTAAGGAAATGTGTTGTCGCCAATTGATTTGTTTTGTAAACATTGTTTTGAATTCCCTTCCTGATGACCAATTGGAACGCTACACTTCCTTGTTATTTACAAGTTGAATAGACAACAGGTCGAACAATGAAGTGGTATGAAATTATTCGGGTCGCTCAACAATGCATCCAAAACCATCATTGTCAGTTCTAATAGTATCCAGCTCAACGTACAGTAAGGATTCCATCCACTGATAACTGTAATGTTTAACATTGATTAGACGTAAAGTACAATCGTATTGAAAGATAATTGCTCCTTCATTTGTTGTATTAAATTGATTTTTTCCTTGGACATCGTTTTTCATAGGGACAATACCCGAGATTCCGAAGAAGTTATTTGTCAAGCCAAGCAAATAGACTTACTGCAAAGCAAGAGGTAACTGGAAAATATACCAGTATAATCCGCAGGCCAAAGGATTGTTTTTCATTGGCTTGAACGTTGACCATAAAGACCAATTAATAGTGCTTTTCCCATTACAGCTTTCGACAATGGGAAACACTTGGAGCTGTTGTACTCGGAATAGACAAACTTCGCGAGAGCTTGTCGAATTGAGAGCTGATGACAACAGCAATCCCCGAAATTCACGGGAAATGGAAGTGGAAGTTGAAGTACACGCCCCACCACCACCATCGTCGACACCAGCCATCGACATTCTACAATCTAAGGATCAGACTCCGAGGTCGTCCGACCTCGTTGAAGTGACCCATATAGTTGATCTGAGTTGAATAAAATTGAATAAAATTGAAGTAAATCGGTTTCGGACGAAAAACAAGAAAAAGTCTTAATCCATATTTCCGTATCACGTTTACCATGACTTTACATGCAAATAGCGAGAATTGAAAAGTTGTACCAGTTGGACCGCCAGACTGTCCTAGCAAACTATCCCTAAATTAATTTAAATTAATTAAATGAGATCGTTCAAGACGGGCATTTCCAGTAAGCGCATGTACAAAACAGGCGAATAAGTTCTATAAGATGGGCTAATGCATATTTGTAGATTCGCGTAAATCGATGCCTCGTAATCTCAAGATTGTATCGTTCAGGCAAGAGACTGTCCAGTCTAGAGACGATATCTAGATTGTCTTGACAAGTACAAATCCGGGGCACTGGCGCAGGGACTGGATTAGACTCGGTTAAATAAAAACTTTTATGTCTGGTTTCGATCATCTTTTCAGACTCGTTATTTGGTATCGTTTTGACCCTTTTTGACCAGGGGAAGTCGGGGGATGTAATTTGAAGAGAATCTTCTACATGATCTAAGCAGAACGTCAAGTAAAAATAGGCATAGAAAGACCATTAGAAGACGGACTTTTGAACTTATCGACAGAGACACGTCCATAATAATTTTGGAACTTCCGTATTTCGTGCTAATATTCTTCAGCCTTTTTCGAAATATTGTTCGACTGTTATGACTGCTATATATAGTTTGGTTTTAAATTGAAATACCGCAGATTAGCTTCCTCATATGAGTACAAAATCGATTTCCTTTAGTAATCCTTATCTGAGATGACGAATCTGCTTGTCCTAATTTCCTTCACTCAGTGTCAGCCACGAACGACGTTACTATTCTCTTCATTATCTCATAATTGGAAAGATATTCATTGGCAGCACGCCAAATTAGTTTTCATGGATTTCACATTATTTTGACAAGCACACCAAAAAGTTGATTTATGAAATAAAATTAACTGTTTTCACCGTGCTTTATTTGGACTGATTTGACCATGTTAACACTGGAATAAAACGCCAAACTATCTATTTTTTTATATTTGCTTTCGTTTATTTTAGTTTATTCGTCATCGTTCATCCTTACCATGAATTGGTAAACAGTACTGTACGTAGTAGGTACAAAGATTATAGCGAAGGTATTGTTTTACATACTAAATTCAGTAACACCTTAATTTATTCGATAAACTCCATGAGTACATTTTTGAATTATGTACGATTGATTTCAGTAGTAGTAGTAGCAATGTGTAATGTTTATTGTGTGTGTACATTATGATTATAGTACTCGATTCGATACTGTTTGTGACCGCCTAGTTTCCTCTTTTTTGTGTATTTCTTCCATTACAACCATCATCTTTGATCAACTCCTTTTAAAATTAGTCGGAGATTAATCTTCCTCATACAACCTTAAGAATAAATAATACGTGACACGCATAAAGCAAGCCGTATGCCAATAATTTTTATCATAATCCATGTCCTTAGGAATTAATAATTATTGTTAGGATTTTACATATTATGAATATAGTTACGATTACACGTCTTTTTAAGATTAATAATAATAATAGTATGGGCACAACAAGCACAAGTCCACCTCCGTCGGCGTCGGCACGATTACCTCTTTACTAATCTATCTAATAATTAATTGCTGTACACTGCACTATTTTTGAAAGAAGTCTGTAGTCAAATGCAAGGTCTTTTTTTTTAATACTATGACACGCGTTGTCAATCTTTTTCTAACAGGGTGACACATTACATTTTATTTTGAACAATTCATAGTATAATTTTGAATTGAATTACAACCCTTACCGACAACTAATAGCTAAATTAGCACCTTTTAATCATTAATATTCCTTCACGCGCTTCCCACCCTTGTTTTCGTTGCATTAAACTCCATAGCAGCATAGACAGTCGGTTACTAGGCGTTGACACTACAGGACAATAGTTCGTATGGAGCTAACAATGGCGTCAAAAACAACTTACTATTGATTAGTATTTCTTGTATTATTTACATAATAAATGAAGTAGTTTAATTCTCCCAACTCGGACGCTGTGCTATAAGTGGCACCAGAATCCACACACCAAAAATGCCACAAGAAGGATTTTCATAGAAATGATTTAGTTAGAAACTAACGTTGTGTTTAGAGCGATGACCCACAAAAACGTCAGCAGTCACTCGCTCACTAATTGCGAAACGCAAAATAAATGACTAAATACTACCGTAAAATAAGATTTGTTGTCTGAGTCAAATACGGAGTCAAATAATGATAATAAATATGATAATTAGTTAATTATAATAATAGTAATAATGTTTTCTTGAGGTATGACACGATGACACTCATGACAAAATACGATGACACTTAAGTTTAAGCATAAACTACAACCGCGCATGTGGAGGTCTACACAATAATTTTCTAACTATAATTAAGTCAATATTTAATTGAATACTTAATATACAACAAGTAAAGGTACTTACAAAAAGATTTCATGGAATGCACGCTCGCAAATCTTACAAGTAGTAGCTTCACAATGTAGCTACATCAAAAGTGTAAATTATTGTACATAAGTTTACTTATTCCGATGCCCGACTTAACGAAGTATAATGTAGTTCACATTTTAGAAGAAAGTGCAAAAAGGTTTGCAGTGTCATTTGACAATAATTAATATACTGATTCACTTCTTCCTTTTTAAAATTAAATAATTAGGTTAGAAGACTCATTGAGTTTAAGTACAAACTTCGTTTCCTTCAATGTTTTGATTACCCCTCGGGATTGTACTGATTTTTTTTGTTATATAATTAGGATTTAAGATTAAATAAATCTAATGGTTTATTCAATCTAGGATGAACAAATCCAACCACAGTTCCAAAGTAAAGTGGTCCAGGTAAATAAAATTATTATTGGTCGGTTTTTAAGTAAATAAGAAAGGGAATTCAAAATACTGAATGAACTGAAAATGTTCACTGAAAGAGAAAAATGGAGGTGAAAACGCAGGAACCATTGATCCTGACAGATCCGCGCGTTCTTCGGTGGATCTAAAAGCTCATTGTCAAAATCAAAAACTTTTCACTTTTCAGATAATAGAAGAATGAATTAATCAAAAAACTGTTTGTAAAACACTATTTATTCTCTAACATTGGTTTTGATTGGTGCCCGCATGAACCGAATATTTGTTTTGGTTTAGAAAATTGAAAAACAAACTATTGTACTTGGATTTTAATGAGATTCTGGAAACCCGATTTAAGGCTTCAAGGTAAAATCATACATGTCATCGTTATTTCTGTGAGGGTAACTCTAAAATTATATGAAAGGTTATGGAATATAAATAGGCAAAACGAAAAGATATAAAATATAAAAGAAATAATTTACGAACTATTAAATTCTGTTAAATCTCAACAATGTCAACACGGTTTGGATTGTGAACTGGTGTTTACATCGCGGTTCAGAGTAATAATAAAATATTAGCAAATCTCAATAATGTAAAGAAATAATAATATGTTATTGATATTGATTTGAATGTAATGATTAAATCTTCATTGTTACAAACTGATAGTCAAACAACTTGCTATAATTTCTTTTCAACACAGTACATTTTAGAAAGAAGTGTTCCAAAATTTCCCTTATATGGTCCACTTGCAAAATGCAAACGTTCTGCACTCATGAACTCCAATCCCAAAAAATTAAGCCCCATGGATTGAGAACACAAAACTCATCACTAATTACAACAATAATTATATTTTCATAATGAATTCGAAATATGATATCTACACTAACTGATTGCGCCACCTCGGGTTTAATAAGTTCGGAGTATGTGGAAAAGACCACCTGATAGGTTCAAACAAATGTTGTCCATTTCATATTAAGTCTCACCAATTAAGAATTCAATTCCAATTTGAATTGGTCCTGTATTTTACAGACATTGAAAAGGAGTCTGGGCAATTCATATGGGTTAGACTATTCAATACGTTTGCCATTAATTTAATCAAATAGTGGCAGTGATGTTGCAAAACTAATAACGAGACAAAATTATAAATTCGCGTACGTATGATACATAATTATATACACAATGAGTTGGAATAGATTCACTTGCTAATGAAAAGAAAGACACCGGGTTGGTTCCTTGTCTCTACCACAATTTACAAAATGTGAGTGATGATATCAAATGGGATCAGAAAAACATTACTGGTCAAACAATTAAGAAATGAAGTTAATATTCTGGAAGACTCGAAAGGTGTACGAGAAAACATTTTGGAAAGTAAATAATGATTTGAACATTGTCTTCTGGAATACATACTAGAATAAATTCATTAAAATTAGTTGTTACAACTGTTCTCGGAAAATAATGTTGACATCGTGAGATTAGACCATATTGAGAAAGAACAAAGAAATATTTCAGTGTGGTCACAAGATTGTTTTCAAGAAAATCAGTACACAATATATATAGTATATATATAGTAGTATTGAGAATACTCACGTAGTCGAATCTCATCGAATTCGAGATCATTCCTCGGCATTGATTCAACGAAAAGACGAGACGGAAAGTTTACAAAAAGACGGAAAGTCTACAAAAAAGTCTTTCTCAACTATTTGCTAAAAATACTGGCAAAAAAACTAATATTATAAGGTATCTAGAATTTGTTGATAATTTGAGTTAGCTTCGAAAGTGCTGAGGAAATCTGAGTCGCCACCAAAACCAGACATATCACCCCCGGTTATATTTTCTAACAAGTCAAAACTAAAATCAGTTTGATTGCTGAGGTTCTCATTCTTGACTGCGCTGGGTTGTTGATGATGATTAGTTTGACCACCAGGGGCAGAGTGAAGGACAGGAGTTGATTGTTGAATGAGTGTTCCGCCACTACCTGTACTACTATTACTTATCGCCATTCCACTACCATTTCTCATTGCAAAATTCGAGCCCAAACACATACTTTGTGACTGGGACTGTGACATTTTGATATTCATTGGCTGCTGAGAAAACATGCCGTTTCCATTTCCTCCATTCCCACTCACAGACTGTTGCTGTTGTTGTTGTTGCTGCTGGTTGTAGGACATGCTAGCCATTGAGTTCCCAGGCATCATTCCAGAGTTAATTCCAAGGTTCCCACCACCCATCGGCATCTGACTCATCGAGTGTTGCTGTTGTGACATTTGCATTGCCATTCCTGAAAATTTAATGAATCGATTGGTAATTAGAACGTCAAAGTCAAAGTAGTTCAAACGTTTAGAGCTAAATTTCAAAAACAAACCTTGGTGATAGCTACTAGGATTTGGATTGGACCTCATGGATTGTTGCTGTTGTTGTTGCATAGTAAAATTTCTATCATGTTGCATTGCCATCCAGTCTGGTTGAGACACACCACTCATTCCTCCCATTGAATTCATATTAGGATTTTGTTGTGGTTGCCCAGCAGTAGCCATCATTGTATTACGGACCCCAGGATTTAAGTTTCCAGGAATTTGACCGCCAGGGTTCGGAGGAACATTTGAATGATAGGAAGGCATTCTGCGCATAGGCATACTCATACTATTCATATTCATGTTGGACATGTGTTGTGGCATCCCACTCCCACCGCCACCCATTCCTTGAGCTTGTTGAAGCTGCTGTTGCTGGTGCTGCTGGTACATGTGATTTTGTTGTTGCTGCGCCTGTTGTTGTGCTTGCTGCTGTTGTTGTGACATTCTATGTCCACCACCCATTTGTGAGTTTGGCAACATTGCTGGTCGACCAGGACCTGAACCACCAGGATTAAATCTACTCATCATCACGGCTTGGCTTTGGCTTTGTCCAACCATTGTTTGACCACTTGGCATCATGTCTGGCTTATAGTCTCCTTGCGTTGGAGGTCGCATCATCATTCCAACCTGCTGTTGCTGTTGGTGTTGTTGCATTGCATGAGTACGCATGTGTTGTTGTTGTTGTTGCTGTCTTAACATCGCTCGTTGCTGCATCTCCATTGTACTCCGTTGTGACATTCCCATTTCGGTCATGCCTGAATATAACAAACAATGATTATTGTATGTCCGAAAATAGATGGCCGGTTTAGAATAGGAACCCGTAAAATTGATTTTTTAAAACTTTTTTGAAATACAAACCTGGGACAGACGCCATACGAGGTGGGATGGACATTCTTGGATTCATAGTATTTGGGTTAACAGGGCCTGGAGGTCCTTGGACACTGTTTGGAGGAACTCCCATCATACGACTCATGTTGGTTGTTCCGGGAGCGATTGGCCCTGTCGATCCAGGTCCACCAGGCTCACCTGGTCCCATCCCACCGTAGTCCACCAGCGTTGATTGCATTGTGTGTGGCCTTTTTTAAATTAAAAAATTAAAATTAATTTATATATACGTGGTAATTGTATAAACGTATATTATATGTATACATAAAATAGAATTCTGGTGAAAGTAACATCAACTACCTAAAAAATATCAATTGAATCAAGAATTTGTTTAAATCTTATTTCCTCCTGGGGTATGGAATAGACTGGAGGGAAAACTTATTTTAGTTCAGCTATAGATTTTCTTATTTTATCGCGTTCGCTTTGCCCCAACCACTCTTGTCTATTGTATACTTGGTCAGCCGAGTTCCACGTCTGTGTTTTCAGTTCCACGCAAACAAAGGAATTGCTGGAAAACGGCGATTCTTTTGTTCCCAATGCGTGACCTGGACAAGAAAGAAGTGAACGTAAACTGATGCTAATCACAGTTTAACACAAATATTCCAACTTAACGTTTATATCAATGTGTTACAATGAAGAAAATTCCGACCAACTATTCATGTTCATACTTCATCCCTATTAATGAATTAATAGGTTCATTCCGGGAGAAAGTTTGAATGCCAGAAATGTCTACCCATGCATTATAGATTCAAAATCATAAAGCGCTTGGATGAATGAACATATCCGAGAAGTGAGTAAATTAACAACATTTTTGAAGTTCAAGTGAATGCGAATACATAAAACGTTGTGGTTCTGATATCTATGGCGCACGGAGAAAAGTGTTAGTTGAGTTTAACACTCCTTAACAAGGAGTTCAAAAAACCTTATATTTTCTAATTCAGCATTTCAAATTACTGCAATACGTCTTCACATTAAATTCTCGATTCTTGACAAAAACGTCTCTGTTAAAGAGAGAGCGCTCATTCCAGATCTCAAAATCGGTCAATTCTCAGAACCCTCTTAAATACCCTTAGATGTGGAATGAATAGTTTACCACAAAACTGAAACAATTTAATCCTAATCAGCTTTATGTTCTTAGCCGTTAATAAATACAATTAAGTATTAAAATGTTCTGAGCTTTACCTGGGGGGATAACCTCCTGGTCCTTTCATGCCAACCATTTCATTTTTTGATCCACCACCCGCTCCGGTAGACATTCTTAAATGTTGTTGAGTAAAATTGATAGTCTGTCCTTGTTGACTGCTACTTCCATTCGGTGGATTGTTTGGAATTGGCTGAGATGTCATTGGATTTAGGAATGAACCGCTAGAGTCTACCCCTGTTGAACTTGAGTGCATTTGTTGAGAATGTGAAGGAACGTTCTGGTAGTAGGACATGCCTTGTTGTTGTTGCTGTTGCATCATCAACATATTCGGACCTTTCATATCTCCACTGCTCATGCTCAATTGTTGTGACGCTGAGCCCGAAACCTGGAATTAATTAAGAGCATTTGGATTAATTAGATTCAAAATAAGTTCTGATTCAACCGGTATCCTTCAAGAAAGCGAGCAAAGCGGAAGCAAATCGCAAAGATTGTTATTTCAACAGGAAAACTTGGATTCGCAACTTCTAACATAAAACCTAGGATTTTCAAACTTTTAAAATCTGCATAGAAAAATAGAAACTCAGAACCAATATGTCGAAAGAATTTTCACACCATAATTCTATCACTAAATCCAATTAAAGTGGTAGCTATAAAAGTTGAGATGATTTGAATAGCTAAAAAAATAATGTGACGACAGTCCAGTCCATTAAAAAAGTTGGATCTAGTCCAGCTCAGGAGTACCCAAGTGGTAGAGGTCATTTGGACCCACATTCGTGGAATTCTTACTCATTAAACTCTGAATGTTTGACTGCTCCCCCATTTCCCCTCCCCCTCGTCATTGACAGTTGGAACGGGATGGATGGATGGATGGAAAAGTAAGAAGGCGAGGTCATAAAGACGCCTTGCTAAAACAAGGTGTCGCGAGGAGATAAAAGATGTCTTGTCACACTCCAGAGTCCGTCCAGTAAAAAAGATAGGGAGTGATGATATACATAACAGTCCTACTCCTAATGTTTATGAAGGGGAAAGTCGTAAAATCCTCAAGTAACCTCGAATCCATAATAAAACCAAGGGCAAATAAATAATTTCCTTGCTCCAGATTATGATGAACTATAATCATTTCAATTTTAATGTTCACAGGTTTACTAGTTTCTTTCTTAACTCCACACAAGCCTGTGTACATCCTCGTAGAACAGCAAACAAAAACCTTAAAATGAAAGTTTAGAGGAATCAAAATCAACACAACCTCTCTTCTTCACTCCAGCGGTGACTTTAGGAACCACTTTTTATGTCTCAAGTTATGATCGCCATAAATGCGTCTGACATTTCGAGAATCATATTCAGAGTACTTATTCTAGAAGGTGATTTTGTGGAGACTGACGCGGCCGTGTCTTGTCATATTCGTGTGTCGCAGTTTCCAAACTCTTCCGGGAGTTGACCTTTTCGGACCTAAGGAAACTATTTTCCTAGTCAAGTCTATTCTCAAAAGGAAAAGACAATAAAATAATTTTGAAAAAAACTCCATCCAACATGGCACCCCATATACAGAGGGTGCAATATGTTTGTGTGTATGCAGTCTAGTTAAAGTCGTTTATGGCACTCCGTATGCATAGATGGTGTCATGGCAGAAGAGGAATCATTGCACTCTTTTATTATTAAAGACTCGTATTTATTCGTCACGAATTCCTTTTGCAAACCACAATATTCGGGTTCGTCCTTCCTTTCCTTTCTGTATGAAGCCACGCGGAATCACATTCCACGGCTCTGTCTTCACAAGAGTTTCAGCTCTTCTCTTGTAGAAAACGACGCCACGGGGCATTCATTTTGTCTGTAGTGTTCTACACTACACCTCACAAGATCAGGACTTAGACTTTGTAGAAAAAAAAAGTTTCAAACTCTGCCCTTACGGAGTACGATACGAATTCAACTGTCCTCACGAACCGTACGTGATGATAAATACTTAAAAGTATACGTCAAATTAGCGTACAATGTAACGTAAGTGTAATGTACGGATCTGAACGATTAGTTCGACCACTAACTACTAAGGAATCACTCTGGATTTCTTTAGCTCTCTAAATTTTGCTCTGTATAAACTATCTAATTAATGATAATGAATCAAGAGTTGAGAGTTTAATTTGAACTTCCACGGAGGTCATAGTGGTGTCTTGATACTCCGAAATGGAATATAAACACATTAAAATGTCGTATTTTCTTAGAATTGTGCAAAAATGTGACAAAATTCCAAACTTTATCAGAGCGTTTCTCCCGCCATATTTTCGAACCAGAATCGCATAGCCGATTACCATACCCCCTGGAAATTATTAAACGTAGAATTTAACTCTAATGGTCACAGTCACTTAAAATGTTAATAATTAAATTGGGAAAGTAAAGTGCAGATGACTCTGTACATCGAACTCCCAAAAAGGTTTGATATAAGAAAAGACGGACGCGAACTCCATTTAAATGTAGAAGTACCTAAACTAAGTACGATGAAGGGAAGTTTCGAATAGATAGAGAGTTTAATTTATCTAATTTGGGTATCAACAAGTTCCTTTCATTTATGACAAACAAGGAAATTAAAACGAAATCCTCTCCAATAAAATCCTAACATTTCCAATTGAGAGAGAACAATGACTTTGAATATGTGAAGATCAGGAGGCTGGAGGTGTAGGATGAGGATAATGACGAGGGATAGGAGTCAAGCTCTTGCTTTAACATTATGAGATCCTTACAAATCACCATGACGAGACGGACTACAATATCCGTACCTAGTTAGTTAAACTTAACATATTATTCGGCGAAACTTGAAACCGTTAGTTTCTCATGCACGATTCCAAGTCCATCGAGTCCCACCGCACAATCAACTCCTTGTCTTTTGTTTGTTTCTTTTAACAACACGTGGAACTTTTAATCCCACTGAAAGGTTTTCGTTACGTTGAATTTTAGCCCACGTTCTTCTTCCTTCATATCTCATTCAAACAACTTTCAAAGTTTTCAATTTCTTTCCTTTTCTGTTTGTATGCTGGTCGATCTGGGAAAATTGTGCAGCTACAGATCCTCACTTAAGTTTACACCTAAGATTTTCTTCCTTTTCATTAATTTCTGCGAAATACTTAAATATTTCCGTAAAATCCCTTAACTCGCTATATTCCAAACACTTAAGCAGTTCTGCAGTTGGAAAAACTTTCTTCGACAAACGACGGGTCAGGTCAGAACCTCCAGATATCGAACCTGACCTGGTTTAAATATCTTGGATTCCGGTATCTCCCGTATCCTAACCAGAGTGAACCATCAGCCCGACATATCTTCCGAACAACCACGGGAATATTTTAATCTAGGTCTATCCCATCTTAGCCTCCATATTAAATGCCGTCTTAGAAAGGAAGTAACCTCCAGCCACATCTACAGTACATTTCCTGGGATCGGTTCTCTGGTCCAGTTCAGTGTCAGCCAATTCATGCATATTGTATTGGATTCACCGATCTCCCTCACCCTACTATTACTACTACCACCATTCCCACCAAGACATTGTTCTATTCGGGGAAAACACGGCATCATTCCGGACGCAAGTAATATGATTAGTCCCACTCTCAAATAACCAACCGAGTTTCATTAGACGTGAGAGCCCCACAACTCTCCATGCAATTAGTTCGATGAAAATCAAGTACTTCCAGTCAAACTCAAAATACATATAATACATACTGTATGTACTTTACGACGTACTACTCCAAGGTCTATTTGTAACATCTCTCGCATGAACCATCCAGTGACCTACCGGTGGTAAATAGGAATCCGAGCACACAACACCAATCTATTTAATGCGCCTCTGTCTCAGAACAAAACAACAACAAACTAATGCACACAGACACAACAGACTTACTGCAAATTTCTTCATCTAAACAATACTAGAAAATACTCCGTCTCAGAGAATAACTTCTACGTATTTCACTATCAACCAAAGTAACAACTAATTTCATTCTTTACTTGCACTGCCAAACTATTTTCAAACTCAAATAATTCTTACTTTTATAAATGGATCAATCAACTAAAGAAAACCTACGTACCTTAACGCTTTACTTCCCTTGACCATAGGTCACCGCACCGCAGGTCATTGCATACACGTTCTTTACATCCCTGTTAAGTTAAAGCTTTAAATAACACGGCGATATGTATTGTTGACTTACGAGGATTCAGGAATTCTGACCCATATGATTTGAAATATAGTCTTGTCGTGAAGAACTTTACAAAAAATGGCAACTCCTCTACCTTGACATTATTCCCTAAACTTGCTATTCCAAAGGAAACCTATGCGCCCGTGCTACGAGTGAAACTCGGATGAAATTGACCAAAATCTTTCTCCTGGAAATATTTGGATGACCTGGAGAGTTAGTGAAAAAAAAGATCTTCCTGAGGTTATGTGTGGAGTGTGAGGGTGGGTGAAAGCGGAGAAAGGAGGTTATGTTTTGAGTTGATATTTGAAGGGAAGGGTGAGAGGAGGACCTCTGGGTAATTTGGTTGTACTAGTGTTTGCAGTGTTAATATGACCGCTGGGTGGGTTTGGTTCAGTGTTTTGTGATGCCGTTGGAATGGAGAGTGACACGAAAGAAATGCATAGGAGCCATAGCCGTTTCCCTGACTGACACGACCACAGGCAGGGAAAAAAGGACCGAAAGTAGTTTCTGTGTAGTAAAGTCGTTGGCTGGTAGAGTTTCAGGAGTAACGAGAATAGTCCTAGTCCGGGTATCCTGGTATGGTGGTGGTAGAAGTTGTGTTCTGTTCTGTTCTGTCTGTGTTACTATTGATTAATCCTAGTTACTCCCGACCGAATCGTCCGACTATTCTCCTCTTGCCCTCCCGTCCCGTCCCGTATTTTCTCCATCGGATCACTCCAGACTCTCCTCACTCAAACCGATTTTCCCGCCTCCTTCCTTCCTTCACTCTCACTTCACTTCATCATCCAAACAACACAAACAACGCAAACAACATTCAACCGCTAAACCAACCTCACCTGCTCATTCAACTCATATCCAAATTCTGCCCGTGTTGCAAAAATATAGGTAGTCCTGCCCGCTTCGCTCACGCATCCTTTGGGCATACATAGATGATGCTGGGCTTTAATTTTCCAAACTCGCCGCTTCCTCTCTCACGCACTTAACTGTTACTGGCATGGTGCTAGATTATGTCCGTCACCCTTGAGCAGACCTGTCCAGCCCCTGAATGCCTGACATCAATTATACTCCCATTCAGCTCTTCTTCATCGCCTGTATTCCTACTACTGGGGTAACCTGCACTAGCCAATTGGAAGACAAATCAGTTATTTAAGAAAACTACGGAACGTCTAAACCATTTCAATTAATTTTAGCTATCCAATCAAACCAAACGCAAACGTATCAGGCATTTTATCGAAACTAACATTTCCGGGCAAATTAACACAGGGCCTAGAAAACTACTATGTCGTGATTAAAAGACGATAAAATTGCGTCATTACATAAATACGAAGTCTTTCAAGTAATCAAAATTTAAAATCGACCACTCAGCATTTGCCCATATTCTACATTGTAGCTTCGAATATAACAAGCATTAGTAATTTCCTTCAGCTGTCAACCCTTGTATGCAAGAGCTTGAGGTTATTCAATTTTCCGTTTAGTTTAGAGCCAGTGGAACTATGGAAAGATTTCTCACTCAAAAACTTTTAGTTTCAAATAACCTGAAGCTGTTATGAAAGAAATGATGTCGTCCAAACACCCACGGTATAAAGGGTCACCTAATATCCATCCCTATGTGATGACATAGTCATAAAGAAGTACAAGTACGCTAAGGGTACCACTGAGCAAGAAAGGACTTCTTGAAGAAATATATCATTGTAACGATTGAAGGAATGACATGATAGTAAGAAGTATAGCTCAATGGTATAGGTACGAGATCCCGGGATTTAATCGAAGGTCGGGAGATCGTTGCTCACCACCATCACCATCACTTACTCATATTTTCCTTTGTTGCCCTTCCAAGTGGGGGGTTTGAAAAACCAACCACCTTACACTTACATTTAGCTTTTTATGAATGGAGAAATCTACTCTTATCGTTCTCCTTCCTTCCTTCCCATACTTAACCCAACTGTATCTGGGGTGAGATTTCACTCATCCTCCCCGACATTCAGGATGTAATATAAATATTAGGAGCAGTCCTTTGGGCCTCCAAATGGAATCGAAATACAGATACGCACGCAAACTCACTGGGGTCAATAATGCTCACCACCAAATTCTAACAAATTACCAAGGTGACCAATCATACCCTTACTCCGTTTCTCAAAATTGCTCAAATTCACAAAATATCACCTGAATATTCACCCATGAATTTTGCAACATGTAAATTGCAATAGTTCCGCACATACTGAAATTCAAAGTAAATTGACTATTCCAAACCCTCTTCAGAGTATTTTTAAGGACGTATCAATTTCTCACACCATATTTTGTGCATAGTTTTGGCAGAATAGGAAATTGTAAGGAAATCTAATAGAGAAGTAAACAATTGCTTTGGTTTTAATTTGTCCTAATAGTCACCTCACCTACTATGCATATAGTTATAGTCACTTAAATCTCAACCCACCCCATCCAAAGAATACAAAAGGGTTAAGTCATTGAATCATTATTTCCCCGAGTGGAATAAAGTAAAAGGACAATTTATTTACTTTATTTAGTCATACGCACGACCAGTCCTCCCAACTCAGTCTCTGTCTGAGTCCCAGACATTTCTCAATCCCTATTTTATTGAATAAGTTCAGGAGCGGTTCATTCCCTCTCATCCTCATCCAACAAAAGGAACCGGGTCTCTTCTCCACTACTCTACACCTATTGTATTTCTCCCTTCCTTCTGTCTTAGAATACTTCTCCAATACTGCATAGAGGACTGCTACTAAATGTTGGTCCACAACCGAAAGTGAGTGAGCAAAAGCTATGTATGTGTGATGTGTATCACGTAGCCATTCCCATAAAACTATCATTTTTTTCTCTTCCCTAAATTCGATCTCATCTCTTTACAGCATCCCTGGTCCAGGTCCGACTTTTAACCATGTCAGCCATGACATGGAAAACCAGTCCAGTGCCAGTGCACTCTACTTACTATGTTGATGAGTAATACTTGTGCTCTTCCAATGTTTTCCAGACTACACCTCTATAGACTACTAAGGTCCGCGACCCAAAACTTTAGGGGAGAGCTTAGCTTAGCCTTAGTCAGTCACTCAACAGTCATCTATGTTTCACAAGGGAACATTATTCACATGTAAATTATAATTGGCTAAAAAAAGCTCGGAATTAGTCAATAAGAATGTAGATTATGTCGATCTATGTATAAATTTGTCAGCTCATTCGAATCAGCTGACTTGTAGTAGAAGATACATTCATTTGACCCAAAACACAGAGCTTCACTACAAAAAAAATCACCCTTGTGATAATAGGACCCACTCAACAACTAGAATATACTGCCACCATACTGAGGACCATCCCCTAAAATATTTTGAAATTCGGGGTTCGAGGCCACCGCGGGGAGTCTCTATATCATCTCCAACCCTGACATCACATTAGAGGAATCATATCATTGGAATTAATCAATCCAACTCAATCACTGGCCAACCAGAACAGTAAATAATTTTAAGACCAGTTAGTAAACTTAATTTGATGTACATTTGATCACTTTCCCTTGGGCTTGGGTGTTATATCATTTCGATGGGTTTGCTAATCCGCGCGTGACCACTAGACATGAGTCAAATACTAAAGTTTACGCGTACGTGGACGCACACATACACTGTTTAGTTCAGAAAGTAGGCTACCGAACAAACAATTAGTGAGGTCAAAATCATTGTCAAGTGGGCGGTGGCTTTAAAATATGCAATAATGGTATACAATAGCAGGTACGGACGCGTACATGTACACACGAGGGGAGATGTCAGCTAAACAAGTAGAGCAGAGTAAATAGGTTAAAAACTATGTATGAATTGAGCAAAGTAGAGGAACTACACTCACTGAGCAAATTTTTCATCAAAATAAGCGAAAGTGAAAAGTGAAATTGTTCAAAATATTCAATGTTGGTGAAGCTGAATTCTGATGATATAGGAGTTTACAAATTTAGAGGCAAGGTTCTTCGACCCTCATAGGCTTAGGGTGGATAACAACAAATACACCTCATTTGAATAGATCTTTACAAATTTTATTCCTTGATCTAATCAGGGAAATGAGGATCTATAAAATAATCGCTGGTTTAGCCCAATACCTCATGTAGAAATATAACAGGGTTACTTATACATATTTTTACACCTGTATCTCAGAAACCATAGTAGCTACATTCAAGTGGAATACATCGTTGAAAATATCTGTACAAGCCAGATTTGTGGCCAAAATTTCAGCCATGTTCCACAGCGAGCTCCCCACAGTAGAGTCGAGAAACAAAAGAAATCACTTTTTTAACTGCAGGTTTCTGCGTTTGTGCCTTACAGATGCAAAAATTCATACTGGCCTACATTTTTTTCGAATATCTTCGACGCACAAGATTTTCATTATTTTAAAAACCAAAGGTCAAAATTCAGAATACCTCGAGACGAAACAAAAACTGGATCGGGTACGACATGAGCTAACATTGAGAGAACGTTCAAGAGCCTGAACATTGAATAGGAAAGTGGAAAGCGATTTTCGTTGGACTGTCATAAAAATTAAATCCGCGTCAGGGGTCTGAGAAGTAAAAAGAAAGTGTGAAGTTTTGGAGTCTAGTCGGTTGGGAGTTGACAAACTCCGACCAAAAAGTAATGCAATGGATGACAGATTAGTTCGTTTGAACTCAATGAGCAATCAGAGATGGGGGGCCTGGAATGACGAAACGGCGATGACGAATGAACGTAATCATCGCAATATATTTGTCTTACGTGATTCCTCTTTTCTGTGTGGATGTATGATTCCTGTTCTCCTGATATCTGTGTAAATGTATGTATGACCGTATCCTACGTGTTGGAGGGCGGAATTGACGGCGCAGAAGCGGGGTGGGCAACAGCCCAAAATGTACTTACCGTAAGAACCCAATTAGAACGCGGGTGCTCTATTCATTCCTGCAAGTTCAGAGGTCAAAGACTTCCACCACTTGCACCATTAGGTTATATGCGGAGAAAGCCGGACAAATGCCCGCGCTCTATTTGAACTCCGCGTTTTATTTGGGCCCGCGTTCTGATCGGGGTTTTACGGCAAATAAAGCAACACCAGCCAGGGACTACTAAATAAATGTATGAACCAGCGTCCAATATTTGTCATCTCAAGTAAAAACATTTTGCACTGATTTGATTTCACAGTGTGAGTTGTGTCAAAACTTTTCACCTTCTTTGACTTATAAGTTAGTTATGAAAGCAAAACTAAAAATAAAGCTTCGCATCGCTTGGAAAATCAAAATTGAAAACAAACACCTGAGGGCTGTAGGAATTGATGAAAATGGAATGATAAATCAGCTGGACTTTGTTGGGGTGTAGAAAAATGAGGACAGAGTGGTGTGATAGTGTCCGTGCCATGCCTAGTAGCTCTTTAGCTTAAAGGTTTTGGGAAAGTGACAAAGTAGGACTCCTCCGTAAGTTCTGGAGACTAGGAATCGACCATGAGGTCGACATTTGAAGGGAACGACACGTGACTAACTCGTACGCCTATAATACGAAGCTAGAATACAGATCAGACTCAAAACATATGAAATCAATATGAGGATGAGGTGGAACGAGCTGAAGAGAGGAAATAAAGGACCCTCTTTCAAAATGCGTCTCTCTCTCTCTTTCTACCAAGAGTTCAACTCATCCACTCTTCTTCTCTACCCGAACTCGGGTTTTACCCATACAACCCGGGTAGTTTTCCTTCCAGGAAGAATATATACGGTAGAACAGATTAAGTGAGGGCAAGGTAAGGATTCCCTCTACCTTCTACCCCTATTTGTCAACCTATAAACATAACATAAGGCTAACTCACACCCCCTAACAAAAACATAATAAGAATCCTGGCTAAAATCTATCCTCTCCAGATTCTTTTTCAAGAAAAGAGCATTTCTCTGGAGAATCTTTGATTTTCAATTTGGTCTTTGTGTTTCGTGTAAGATGGAGCTCCAGTTCAACTCATGGAACAAAGGAAACAATCCCGGAACTTTCTTTCCGTCTAATGCAAGCATGAGGAAAAACCATGAGTTCCTTGATTGAAATTGTGACACAAATCCATGCATGAATCTTTCTAGTAGATTAACCATACGCAATCCTTCACAACTCTCACATGTTACGGGCGAACTCCTAAATCATCAACTATTTATTTCACCAAAAATTAAGATTTAAAAAATTATTAATATGATCAACTTGCTTGGTGTTAAATCAACCCAGCTTCACTATCTACTCCAGATATTTAAAGATAATTTAGGATTATGATTCTCACCAGAGATGCTATGCTGCACTCCGGTACATTATTAATTTATTGACCTTTCAATTCGTCACAGTAAATACGTAGGTTTCTTAATGCATTGTTGAAGTAAGTTAAATAACAGTGTAAGATGAGCATTTCTTTAGTGTGAGTTTCGAAGGATGAAATTAAAAACAAGACATAATTTCAGAATCCAGTTAAACTTGAAACAGTCGATTAAGTGTAGTACTTTCTCCTCCAATTAGAAGTATGCAAATACAACACTGGACTTCAAGTGTGTATTGATTTAATAGTTGGAATATTGAAAGCCTGGGAAGTACGTGGATACATGGACTGAACTAAAGATAGTTAAAATGAAATTATTTGTATTGTAAACGGGAACATAAATGGCTTGGATAGGGAACAAATTCATAATGTGGTTGTTAGAGAATGAAGGGATTGGAGAAAGAGTGTGCTGTACACCTCCATATCCTTAGGAAAGAGTAGCACCCATGCAGAGGGAAGTAGCGTGAGTGAACTTGTTTCTGGATTGGGATGGTCTTGGGTGCCATGCCATGCTTGTGTGGAGAAAAGAGAAAGGAGTTTTCCTCCAACTTTCTCCGGTCTGGCGGTCGGAATGTTTTCTCTTTGAGTCGGAGCCTCATCCGAGTCCGGAAGCGTTGTTTGGTTTGTCATATCGGCGGGAAGAAAAAAAAGAATCGAGCGGAATCCTCCTTCCCTTTCTCCGACTCAACAACAAGTTAAGTCAAGACCTGACAAACCCATTTGCATTTAGATAGGTAGCAGCAGATGTAATAGCTTCTCCCAAAACTTTCTTCCACGAAAAGACGAAAAGGCATCCAAAGGCAATGCTAGCCAACGCATCAGACAATCTCTATGTCTTGACTCACTCAACACTCACCAATCACTAACCAACCAAAAACCTTTTGAACTTAACTCAAACACTGACTCACAAGACAGGTAAGCTAAGATCCGTTTCTATTGGTTAAATTCCTCAGAGACAGACAGAGAGAGAGAGAGAGAGAGAGAGAGATCTTAGTCCGTTCGTCTGTCTGGCTCCATATAATCAAAACGGCCACAACTAAAAACTGTTCTACCACATAATAATGTGCTTGGAGTATCAGAGTCCAACCTCCCATTCAATCATTTTAAAGCTAATTAGTCATGGTAAGGGTTCAATCTCTTGGGTATCAATGGTGGTTAGCAAAAAATAACTTGTATTCACAGCAGTTGTATTTTCCTTACTACTAAGGGTACCTTCACTGGGCCAAATGGAAAGTACCCATGACACCTCTACAAAAAATGGTGAAGTCGTCTAACCTGTGAATGTCAATTAATGGGTAAAATTTTTCTAGATGGAAACTAAAAATCCTGAAAGATGAAATGACCTGATGAAATGCTTAAGTTTCTGGGACAAAATTTGCCTTAGGTGAAAGATAGCGTTAGCATTAAAAAGCCAAATGGATTGTGTTATACTTTTTTCATTAAACTCCATCCAAGATCAAAAACTGGAAATTAGTCGTGATGTGTTCCATCTTTCCGACTCTATTACACTTCAAACAAAAGTTAAGCGGGAGTGCTTATCATAATTTCCAGGTAAAAGCAGAATCCTGTAATCTAAGTAAGTGGGCTAGAGCTCTCTGCGTGTGTAGTTATTTAGCTATGTTCCTGGTTCAAAAACTAAGTGTCCAAAAGATCTGACTACTATTGCAACCCATGCACTTTTGAGTATATCTCTAGTCGGTTTTCAATCAAAGCTCATCATCATCTCCTTCAACTAATCTCCGCTACTTTTAAAATCCAAATCCCAAAATCTCTTCTCTCTTCTCTTCACAAAAGTCTAGGATCGTCATCAAGGCAACATTTCTCATTTCTCTCTTCCAGAGCAAGAGAGAAAAGTTGGTTACTTTACTTTGAAGTGTCTCGCCTAACTAATAAAACTCGAGGAGAAACTTTAATTGGTCTTCTGAAGTTGATATATAGGGATTTTAACTTAAACGAGAATAATGAGACTTTCTCATTTCAACATTTTTCATTCTCCGACTAGAAGTTCGAGTGTCAACTTCCATGCTGTTTCCTTGATGGAACGAACCCAGTGTCAGCGTCTACGGTTTTATTCTTTAACTCGAGTCTCAGGACCCATGACGAAGTTTCAGGCCACATTCTCACCCCTCTACACTCTTCTAATTCCTTTCCCAGATCAAGAATTGCCCAAGGAATCAGGGACAATTATACGGGACAAAATGCCAGCGTGTAGTCCAAGTCTCCCTGTCTAATGATTTGTGCCAGTCTAATAAAGTCGTATTTGATTACAGGAAGTGGGTAAGCAGAAATCAGCCAAATACGAAAGCATTCGTAAACAGAAACATTTTCAATCGAAAATTAAGTTGACACAGTCAGAATAATTCTAGCCCTGAAGATTTCATTGTTTGAATCCACCGGGGTCATGTCAATTAAATAAATCTGATATGATCCGTCTTTTCAGCCAAATGATTTCGACCTCCCGCTATCTTAATAATCACTTTACAAAAACGCAGACTGGAAGCAATCCAGTTTTCAAGGGCAAAACCAGTGAGTCAGTCGAAAATTTGTTTCCCCAATGTTTTATGGCTCCACCTACTGAGGAATGTTTGGACCAAGGCAGGACATATAGCCTCATGCAAGGAAAAACCGAATCTCGTAGTATTATTGTTTGTTTGGTTACAGACTTGGAAGGAAAGGCAAGAAAAAAATAAAAGTCTGATTTTATTTAACATGCCAACATTCGAACCCATCACGGAAGGATCTGGTTTGGGAATGTTGTTGGTTCCTTGTAAAACAGCATCGTACCCGATCTCTCCTTTTCTGTCCCTGGATCTTCATGACTCCCGTATATCAACTCTATGTTACAGCCACATTATGTTTTTGGTACAAATCGGGGTGTATGCTGCGCCAGATAGACATAGCGGCAGTCTGAATGAGACCACTTTTACAAGATGGCGTTGGTTAGATGCATGTTTCCTGAACCCTCCTAACGGAGACCAAATACAGATGACGATGACAAATGGATCTATCTAACATGACTCACACATTATATGGTGTCAGCAAGCATGACGTCGGTAACCAAATGATACCTAAGGATAACGTAGACCGGTCGTCAACCGGTGACCTTTAAAGGAATTCAACAATAGATGGCGGACCAGATAGATACACCTAACAGCAAGATACGTCTAAGCCGAGCAAAATCAGACGCAACTATCGTGTTGGCCAAACGCAAGTAATCTAGAGTAGATGGCGCTGACGAGAGAAACAGAAGAAGGACAGAATACAGATGGCACTGAGACGGATATATGGCGCCATTCGGAAGGATATAGCGAGATAAGGCGGAGAGACTGGAACATGTATATTGGATTTGAAATAAGGATAGATTTGGATTTCGGATGAAGGAAGCTGAAGACTAGACGGTAAGAGAATGGTGTTGGTGGTGGTAGTTACCTTAGATTACATTATGGAGGAGTGTGGAAGGAAGGGGAGTGCGTGTGTTTCGTAGAAAGAAGATTCCAAAAAACTCGACTCTACGGTTCCTTTTCATAAAGATCTTCGTCGTCTTCGTCTCTCTCTCTCAAAAACTGAATTTTTTTGCTCAATGGGGTGAGATGATGAGGACGGAGTGAGTGAGGAGTCAACTCCCTGACTCTCTCACATCTCAAGATCTCAACCCACCAAAACACAAGCCGGTTAAAGGACCAACAACATCTCTCAGATTCCAACAACATATGATCACACTTTTAACCCATTACCATCATCTCACTCTCACTACATCCTCCCGCCAATCCACTAATTCACATTTAATCCCCACAATCAAATAATCCACCCAATCACCCAAAAATCTCTAAATAATATACTCCAAAGTACTTAATCGATTTATTGACCTATCCTCCGAAAAATCCTTAATTAATTTTTTCAACTAACTCAACTTCATAAATTTGAGTCATATTACGAGCCCAATGTCAGAAAACTATCCAGACGAAAGTGAGACAGTCCAGAGTTCATTCTGAATTCCGGGTTGAGCGAGCTCACAAAATTAACAATGCAAGGTCATTACAGATCTTCACTCACATAGTGAGCCTATGTGTTGAGAACTCAAGTAAGACCTCGTGGGACATGCTCTTATGGGAGTCACTTCAACAAGGAGATATTTTTTACTTTAGAAATTAGCGAGCCTAAAGTCAAGTATTTGAGGAATATTTGGGTTTAAAAAAATCGCAATTTTTTAAATCCTAATCGAATTATCTAAAGATTTGACACTTTTGTCAAGAATATTCGCGAAGAAGAAACAACGGATGATGAAACCCTACATATGATTTAATTTGGTGAACTCTCAAACCATAATCGTTACAATTGATAAAACCCACCCAATGGAATGATTTATGTGCAAGTATTTGTTGAGATTTATAATAAAAGACCTCAACACTTGACTTGTCGGGTTTAGTGAGAATAGTAGATGAAGAAGTGTTTTTCGTGGATGGATATACAGAGTCAAGTAAAGACGAAGGATGACGGTAGACGGTTAGAAACAGGAGAGGACGAACGTCTCTTTATAGGCCAATGGCATTTCCACCGAGTAAAAAGACGCGATGATACTAACTTGACTGCTTTACTTTACAATTCCCAAACATATTACATATTACACCCCAGACTCACAAAAAAAAAACTATGTTCAGGTTTTTAGGCAACTTTTCACTCCTTCCTTCCTTCCTCCTATTTAACCATTAACCATGGATTCCACCACTTACCCACGTAATATCACCAATCTATGTCGTAGGTAACCAGTCAAAACATATCAGAGTTCAATTCACTGAATAAGTATTTTCAAAATAAATTCACTGTTTCTTGTGACCTAGTTATATTAAGATTCTCGCATGGCTTATCCCAAAAACTCAATAGCCTCTATATTATATTAAATAATTTTCGTCCATTTTGCACAACAACATAGCACTAAGAAACATTACGTGATATTCCTTCCGGGCTAAATTGGCAAAATCCTACTGAGCCTAAGAATTGTAAGTCTGATTCGACTTAATGCCTGGAACACGTATAGATTATATAATAATTATACTAGGAGAGACAAGCAAAGCACATGGAATGAAAAGTCAGAGGTCCGATTACATCCTACATATTAAGGGGACATAGAACTCCTTCCTTGCAAAAACGATTGGATGAGGATCATCCACTAAACCAGCATTGCACAATGTGTAAATGGAATGACGAGGATAAAACCAAACCACTAATGCCTATTATCTCACACACAAATCAATGCTAATTTCTCTCTATTATTTCCACGTTTACATGGGGACTTTAGCCTGACGTTTTAATGTCTCTCACTCTCTAGTCTAGTCTAAAGGATATTCTTCTCCATCTATACTCTTCTACCTGGTTATCTTTAATGCAGAAGGTAATGAATGGAATGCAGTGCAAAGGGGGAAACCAGATAAGTGGATTTTTCTTTTGCACGGCGACCAACCGACCACAGTATTTGCCAAAGTGTGTTGTATGTTACATATTTCCTTTAACCGGCATCCTTCCCATACCCTCAAGGCATTTTATAGACCAACTATGCATTGGGTTCTCAAGTTCAATGATTAGCCAGATTTATTACGCTCGTCCTAGACATTAATGACTTTTTGACCTGGGAAATTAGATTACCGGAAGTAGCACATTTTTCATAAATCAGACTTATTTAGTCGGAATAAATGACTTTATTAAACACTTTTTAAAATTCCTACGAGTGTTATCATGGTCTATAAGTAATCGGAGTGATTTTCAGAAATGATGCCATGTTGCGACATGTAACTAGAATATTTTAACAAGCTTTAATTCCAGTCCAATATTTATACATGTACGTGCGTGTGTTAAAATCTGACCTTCCCGTCACTTGAGCCTAAGAATGAAAACATACACATTATAAGAAAGTCTCTTTTTCTTGTCTACACTATTGAGGAGGACTCAAGCTCTTGAACACCGTTTAAGTACCCACGTACATGCACTTAAACGTATCTCTCTCTCTTTCCTATGATTCACTTGAACTTATCCTTAAACATTCATCAGCCAACTAACTAAAGTTGTAAGAACAGACCAAGTCCAGCAAAAACCACTATTACGAGTAAGTAGTAACGTAGTAGTAGTAGTACTAGCCAAAGGATAAAGGAAGCACAAGTACTGATTGGCCTGAAGCTCATTTGCCGGTCGGTTCCTTACAATGTACAATATCACCCATCCGAACAAGAGTCGAGCGATGCATAGTTCAAGCGATTCAAGCCACAATCCACCAACGAACTAACGTTCTAAGTTGCAGCTGTCTCTCATAGCAATTCAATGCTAGAGAATGAAAGTGATTCGAGGAACCCAAAAGCCCGCTGAGTGTGGGCACAAGTCGTCCTTAATTCAAATGAAATATTTATCGAGCTCATGCAAGGTTGCAAACTCTCCCTGCATCCTTACGTTCTCAATAATTCTTAAAAACTCATTATTACTAGCAAGGTGCCCGTCCTTCAACTTCAATATCCACTGTGTCCACTTAGATTTGTCAAAATTTAGTCTCCTCTGTTGTATATTCGTCACAAGGTGGCCCCGTACTGACAGAAACTCTCAAAAATTACTATATGACCATGTAGAAAAATCTGAAGATCTACACTTAAAAAACTGCTGTTCTAGCTGTTTTATAAAAAAAACTTTTTTCTTCAAATTCCTTAACACTGTTCAGATGCCTTAAAAGTCGAGTAAGCTGTAAAGCCATCGAAGTATCCAACTTCCTTAACTTGGCTTGGAGGAAGGAAAAGTGACATATCTCGTAAGATGGCTATCAATGGTATTTTGACCAGGTATGTCCATCCGGTCCGAATTTGGCAACTCGGAACGGAACGACTATATAACCACCCGCCTGATAAAAACTATATAGACACAACAGATTTGGAGAAGAATAAAAAAAACCTGCAAAGTAATGGAAGGAAGGAAGAGTGTGGAGCAATGCACACATATTATATTATGTAGTTAGTTAACCATATCAAGGAACCAGACTAGGCCAGGGTGAGTATCGATTCGAGTCAAAAGGACCAACTTGACTCACTCTCCCCACAAAAACGTATGAAGTGAAGAAGAAGAAAAAAGTCCGGGTCACTCATCGTCAGTCGATTGGAATATACAAGATATGCATATGTATGTATATGTTGGCGGATAGATAAATGGTTGAAGGGAAAACACTTTGTGGCTCTATTACGGTATTAAATAAGGAAGAAATTGTAGGGCTGGAAGAGATGAAGGTAACCCTAGGGTTAGGATTTTACGGTAAGGACGGCCCGAACCGACCCGACCCTACTCTAAATATTTTGTCACCCTCGTCCCCTTATCTCTCCCGAGAGTCTCTGTACTAGGAAAGAGAGACGCTTTTTTAAGAAAAAAAAAGAGAGATCGATTCCTTCTAGTCAAGCAGTCAGCCTTTCCTCAGATTCTCATCTTGTAAGCATAACCTAATAATAATATTGAAGGTTGTGCTCTGCATCACCAGTCCCACTACCACCATCCATATCCTCAACTCCAGTGAGCTGAGCAACCTTATTACTTGTTTAGGAACTTTAGCTCAAGAACAATCCCTCTACGAATGTTACCGTCAACCAATCAAATCCAACCAACACCATCTCCCTATGGTACACATTATTAAGGATAATCCCCACCTAATTCCATCTTAACTTAACCCTACTTATATCAACATCCAACACCTCAATTTACTCACTCTATTAGATACCAATCTCAATCTCATCAACAAAATGTAACGCAAATGAATCATCCTCTAATCAGGGGGAAATATGTCTCGTCATCTTCTATATGCTCCCACAAGATGTCGTGATCTCAAGGGCCACTTCAGAAGCACATTACAGTGACCATTAGCACTTCAGATAAAAGTCCTGCAATTGAACATGCTCAAGCTTCAGGGCGGCAATTCTGGATCTGCTTAGTTTTAATGACCTGTGTGGTTACAACAATTCATTTTTCGGGCCGATACCTTCGTAAGTATGTTCAGGAGGGCAATCATTGACTTTGTGCAAAATTTGAGGCAAATTGAACAAAAACCTCGAAACTCGAAACGAACTTCCGGCCAATTTGACCAATTGTTTGACCAATTGGAATTGAGGTTGATGAAGGGAGTGCTAAAACCTAAAGGACATAGGTGCGGGCCAAGTCGTTTTATACACATAATATACATTAGGTAAGTTGCAGGTTAAGCTGTCATGTCAAGCCAATACTTTCTCAAGGGTTACGTACATTACATATAGCGGACGAGGACTAAGGTTAATACACAAAAAGTATTCACCATTTCATTTCATTCTCCAACTACTCACTCAATAACAAACGACTATGGAGAAGTTGTAACCTTCCATTCCATCCATCCAGCATCTTATTTGACCTTACATTACATAAGACACAAAATTCCAAATCCCCTTAAAAGTGAAGGAGGGATCTTATATCATTTTACACGATCCATGAACATGCCATGCACTCGATGTGATCCCTGTCTTCTTCTCACTCCTATTCAGTGTCTTCGATTTCTTTGTATCCATCTTTCAACTTGTAAACTATATCTCTATATCCTATAGTTCACTCAAAATTCCAATTCTATCTTCCGAGAGTGAGTGAACAAATTGTGTCCCTGAAGTGGTCACAAGTTATTTCACTCTTTCCTTTTACGGAATATTATTTACAGAAAAAATTCACACGTCCCATCTCAATTGACAGGGTGAAATGCAAATGCTATTAAATGACTTAAAAAATGACAAGGACAAAAAAACACCACAGATAGACGCTAGCACAAGGAGCTACGAATGCGGAATCATCACAATACTAATAAACATTCAAAGAAAATTAATTCATAACTTATGGCACGGTCCCCTACGACCACTTCCGGTCTGACCGGTACACTCAGAAGAACCATATTTTCTAAACAAAACCGCTGAGGAATGATACCTACATCTAAGGAGCATAAGAAAACAGCAAACGTTTCCTAGATGGCGCAAGAATTGACGGATTTCCTATTACAAAAATCACCAGAATCTCGGCCCATTAAATTTCGGAAAGAAGACAAGTGGTCCTTACAAAGAATCCGAAAATTCCGATTCCAAGAAACGTATTAAAACCTTTTTTGGACTGAATTTACGACTGCCTTTATTCTCGGGGTTATTTAAATGGATTTTATGTGGGAGTATCGAGCCGTGTGAAGGAAACACAACAAACAATTTTACATCTGAATAAACGTTTATAAAAAGAGTTGACTTCTCAAAGATGGAGTGGACATCGTGTATTTGGTCGGATGGTAGTCGTCGTCAGTGAGTAAGTGAGTGAGGTATTAATCTCCCGAGTAATATGGAGACAAAAACAGAGGGAAGTATAGATAGAATGTGTAGATTTTATACTACACTGAATGCAATTCATATGAAATCCATGCTTACATGTTATTTCCCTTTTCTCAGTATGTTGTGAGTACAGTAAGCAACTAGGAGGAAAGGAAGGATAAAAACTTGAATAATCGAGGTAAGCATAATATTCTAAATTCTATTCTATCCATTCCTTTGACTGAGAGTACGTCTGATGTGTCTTTTCAGCAAAGAGTTGAAACAAAAGCAAGCACAAGTCCATGAGCCACCACCCGAGGTCATCTCATCACTTCACTTCATCTGCAATCCCAATCGTCCTAACCAAACCTGGCCTATAAGGCACCACAACCATCACCTTTTTAAACACTGTTTCTATCCTATCCACTCAAATACTGATGCATTTTCTTACGTCTGCCTGTCTACATTGCACTTTGTAGCCACATTCACTGTATTTTATATTAAACACCACAACAAAACTACTTTTGCTTTACTTACTTTACTCACCAAAGACCTAATCTAGAAATTAATATAATACTCTCGCATGTCCCTGGTAACAAATCAAATCAGACAGCTAGGGGTCAATCTCCTAAGCAGTTTGGTCATACAACCCGTAATATATCATTTTCGTTATTAAAAATCCGAAAAATCGTATTGTTTTCCTGGAGCGCCTTTCATTATAGCTTGGGGAATTAGGCTTTTAGCCAACAGACTAGGCTTCTAGCCAACAGACTAGGCTTCCAAACAAAGACTCGGTTTCTAGACAAATTGTGAAGAATGGACGTATCGGGACTTAGAACACGCCAAAAATTAATAGAGTTGATACGGATAAGTTTGCATAAACATCAAGTACAAAAAAGGTATTGCCTATGACCCCACCTCACGGGACTATTTGAGAATATAGCTACAGCATGTACATGTTATGACCGCTCACCTGATTCAAATTTTTACCTGCGACACATTCGTACTCTTATATTACATCTCTACTCTTAAAAACAATAATGCATACAAAGACTGAATAAAGCGAAGTCTGGTCCCCAGGTTTACATAGTTTACACCTTCCTTACCTCTAACTCATTCAGTTCACATTATTATTATACTTTTCAACTCTGCTCTTTATTATGAACGTATGTGTAAGATTGGGGAGTCAACACTATTATAATACATGCAATCCAATTTTTATTATTGCCTAATCCACCTTTCCATTCGAAATATGTAGTAAATATATTTCAGTAGCTATCGTTGTTGCGAGTAGTCAACATCTACTTGAACTAGGGAAGATGAGACATCCTACTTTGAGAAATAAAAGCACCTTAGCCCTACACTTACATTTTACCTTACTACAGGGATGTAGGGAAATATTTGACGTAAATTAAATTTAAAGTTGGCTGGATGATGGCATGACGAAGATAAGGGTTAGGACCTTAGATGGACAATGTTATAAAACTCCATTCCCAGAAGGGCTTTTTATCTTCGATTTTTAGCGACAAAAAAATTTCCAGACGGGCAAGCAGGGAAGCAGTGCTACACTAATGAACAATCTTGAGGAATTTTTGGTGAATGGAAAGTTTTTAAAAGGCAAAGAATCTAAGTACTCCGGGCTGCTCATTAAGGAAATTATATGGAATATTTGAAGGAGATAACCATTTTGTTTGAAAATTAGCACTTAAAATTGAGAATTATTTTCCCTAGAAATCAGTCACAGGTAAAATACATATTAGCTTCCCAAGATGGTTGGTCTAACGCTTGGACGAATCGTCTCTCGCGCATGCGCCAATTCTGAATCGGCTAGATATTCAGTAGGTAATCTCCACGAACGCATGCGCCAATTCTGAATCGTCTAGATATTCAGTAGGTAATCTCCACGAACGCATGCACCTATTCTAATCCGCTCAGAGGGCAGTTTTCGGGAGCAAATCTCAGGATATCAACAAATTGACAGAAAATAGTCAAAGCAAAAAGATCCGAGCATGGCTTTCTTTAAAAAATTCAATTTGAACCCCAGAGAAAAGGTCTGCTGGAGATTGTGAGGAATTTTAGGACTGTGTGATGGAAATTGAGTGAGTCCTAAGCTAGTTTTTTACACTTCCTCTAGGAATGAAAGGGTACAAACGACAGTATATTATGAAGGAAAGCAATGACAAATGGTTTGAGATTTTTTGGTTGGTCGGTCGTGATTTGTTAGGAATTGAGGTCTTAAACGTAAATCCAAAGTCTTGGCAATAAGGTAAAGGATGGAGGGATGCATCACATGCACATAATATTTCCTTCCTAGCATGCAATAGTCAGGTAAAAAACTGAGTATATACAGGTGCGTCGGTTTGTTCGATTCTTCGCACGATATACGAACTCAGATTACACTGCTGACTATAACAGAAGAATGGAGAAGAGAGAGACCTAAATAATAGAAACTAGGAAAAGAATAAAAATGACAAAGGTTAATCCGTCCGAGTAAAACTTCGGGAAGTCCAGTTCAGTCCATGTCCAAGCAAAGTCAAGTAGGACGGGGACGGTCTAGAATGGATTTGATACAAACACGACAAAGGCGAGACAAGGTTGAAAATTGACCTTAGCTATCAGCAATGTATGATACAACTCAAAACACAGGTACAACTACTAGTATAACCAGATGTATTGATTCCTTCTCCAAAAGTAAAAAGGTAATTGGTCGAACTACAACGACTACGAATGGGATGGAATTCTCTGGACAAGTTTCAGGGAAACGACACCAGAAATTCGTTCCTTAACTAAGGCATGGCTTTTTCACTATCACGACACATGAAACATGGACGCATTGACCTCGGAGACAGAAAAATAATACGGGTGACACACCTCTGCAGATTAATTTTCGATTTATAAGCCCCCAATCATGTTCACAGAAACTATCGTCCCAATCAAACTTAAGAAATAATGACATTGCTGCCCTTATTTCCACACCAATTCAACCCTTATTATTTTTCTATCACAATCTGAAATTACATAGCGAGCTTTAGCGTAAACTCCATTATCATGAAGTTTATCCGAATCGGTTCGGGTATTCTGCTGAATGATACCGCGTTACATGCTTTAATAAAGTCGGAAAGATGTTAAGATTTTATCCAATTCAGCTCGATAGAAAGTCAATAGGATCAAATAACATATTTGCTACACATTGAAAATTTGTCGACCCTAGATGCAATTGCCATCATCACTATTCCTTACAAAACTAGATAGCTGAAACACTTAATGCTATGTAAATGTATCTTAACCAATCATGTAAATCGAGCCCCCGTTTGGACTGGGACAAATTGTCTCAAATCAAAGTTTTGATCTAATTCATAATTTCCGCATTCGAACTGTGAACTGTGTGGAGCTGCTGCACGGGTTATAGAAGTGATTCCTGACCTCGTCGCATTGTCTCAAACATTTATTTGTTTGGTTTCACTTCGTACATAAAATCCGAATCCTGGTTGCCTGCCAATCTTTGTTACTTATTCGTCGTATTCATAAAAGACGGTCAAAGTCGAGCTGTCATCGTCATCGACGTCGTCGTAAGAAGCCAAAAAAGAGAGTCTTGTCGTTAGATTGACTATAAACTATGACTTTGTAACTGTGTGTATAGCTGTGTGAAGACTAACATGTCCAGTTCCAGTCCACTCCAAGTCCATTCCTTATTCCTCCCCTCCGTCCGTCCTTTAGTGTTAACTGAGTTCTAACTACTTTTGTTTAATGCAATGATCGATAATTTGTCTGGATCAATACATCATCAGAGAGTCGTGTGTGGCGGTTTGTGTGTGGATTGTGGAGCGATTCCCACCCAAAATGAAAATGAAATCCTGCTTTACTTTCGCCTCATCAGCCCACTACTACTAACTACTCCAGCCAGGTTCTGTTAACTAGGTAGGGACTCTTATAACAGGTTTCACTTTGGGAAAAAAAATACTCCGAATGCCTTCTATTTATTAAAGTTCGGGGAAGACGGCGGTCGGCGATGGAAGAGGGTCACATTCGGTTACACGGACTGGACAGGACTTTCTCCAGGAACCAGCCAGCACACAACTGGAACCAAAAAACAACTTTCCCTCTTTCTCTCTTCCGCTCCTTTGACCCAGCACACCCAATCTTCGTCACCTTTGGAATTAACTTAATGTCTCCTCTTCACGAACAAACCGAAGGCTGGAGCGGGGAATCGGAGCTCGACCGGACTCTCCATCCATGAAGGCTTTCATCCCAGCTTAGTCCACTCTGACCCACAGACATTTCCACATTCTACGTGTACGACTTAGCCCTACTTATGACATGTGTAATTGCTACTCCCTCTGATTTACCATCTACCATCTACCTAGTCATTCACCCGTGTGTGTGTGTATGTGGATACATGGAAAATGGAATGGAAGTCAGGAGGGATTGATAAGATCATTAATTACTTGCTGAGCATGAGCATCACGAATGAAAGCATGTCACCCAAGCCAGAAATTTCAGCCCTAACAAATTCTAGCTCCCTAGTCATTCTCACTCTAGGGATCTTAATCCAAAAATCATGACGGCAAATCGTGGTGAATGAAAACTTGTGAAATATGAGTAAGGGTACGATTACTTTTTACGAAAAGCCGGAAATCGATAGTTAATTTCTAAATACAGTAGATCCACGTTATAACGGACCACTGATGGCCACGAAAATAGTCGAATAGTCGAATCTATATCGACAGTCCAGTACACTATTGTACAAATTGAGATTTAGGCAAAAATTCCGGAGGGGAGGCAAGTCATTTCCAAGGTCTTAAAAATTTAGCAGGATTTATGAAGCATAATGTTGCGTTTGCGATGCGAATAAATAGTCAAGCGAAAAGAGAGAGAAATAATTGTGAATGGCGTACCTGTAACGAGGCTGAAGGATTGTTTGAGTGAGACATGGAGATTTGTTGAGATTGACTCATTTGAATGGAAGGATGATTCGGAGGGTTCCCGGTTTGTTGTTGACTGGTATGATTGTAGGCATTATGATGACTGGTCGGGGAATAGTTTGAAGTTGGAGCTGAGGGACATATGGATGGGTTTGTTTGTTGCTGCTGTTGTGGTGGTCTACCCATGAATTGTGAGATTTGGGAATTGTTGCTGTTATTACCCATGTGACTGGCACTAAGATTGGCACTGGGTCCTCCGCCGAGGTGGCTATTCGAATGATTGAAAGACTTGTTGTTTGGATGTAAAGGCTGATGAAGCTGTTGTTGTTGTTGTTGTTGGTGCTGTTGTTGCTGCATCATGTGATTAGCACTACTGTTAGGGTTTGTCATCCGATTAGTTGGATTTGGGGAATTTAAAGGACCTGGGCCAGGGAGCATGGCGGTAGGTGGGACACCTTTATGTTGCTGCGACCCCTGTTGAGATTGTTGGGAATGAGGGCCACGTTTAGCTGAATTCGAGGCGGAGCTCATCTCCATGGAAGGGAAATTTTGTTGAGGGTTAAACATGGGTGGAGCAGAATTAGTTTGCTCTTGTTTGATGTTCATAGGATTGTTCATGTTGCCCATGGTCTCATTTCCTCCACCCCCGGGATGATTTCGAGTAGGGGCTGCTCCAGGATTGGGGTAACTAGGTCCATTGGCACTCGAACTGTTAAAGTCCCCAGGGTTTCCATTAAAGCCCCCACAATAGGAGTCACCGTTGAATGGGGACCTTGCTGGGGAAGGATTGGAACCTTGGGTTGGTTTGTAGCTCGTCATCCCAAGTTGAGTTTTGTGTTGATGCTGCTCCGCCATTTGCTTGAGGGTCTGAGCTGCAGGGCTGTCATGGACTAGGCTACTTGGGGAAGTGTAGGGCACTCGAGAACCACCCCCTGACCCACCACTGCTCTTTGAACTGTGTGAATTACTCCCAGGCCCTGATGATGGGGTAGGAACCCTTGTAGGAGGGCCATAAGAGTTTGGATTAGGAGTAGAGCTGCCTGATGTCGGGAGAGGATGTCCTTGGGCTCCGCTAGGTGACGTACTGTCAAACATGGCAGAACCGGAACAATACGGCGGTGTTTGGGAGGGATGATGTGAGTTTAGCTGAGATGCGAGTGGGCTGGCAGTAGAAGCAGCTGCCGGGCTTGGGCCAGCACAATTGGATAATCCTCGACCACCCCCACAGGAATTGTCCATGGAGTTTTGGTAGCCTGAATTAGGATGATCCGAAGCCTCATGTTTCACGTGGCTTAATCTCGGAGAGGAATTTGTTATTGTAGCAGTTGGTGTGACTGGAGCTACCGGGGGAGTATGGCTGTTGGAAAGGTGCTGACCATGGCTGTACCCATGACTGGTGGCAGACCCAAAGGCTCCCATGTTGTTCTCATGCATGGATGCATGATTTGTACTATTGGCGTTCGTGAGGCCAGAGAGCCCTAAACTGACCAGGTCACCCCGGTCTTCCTCAAAATCAAAGTCATCCCCCAAAAAGTCTGGGTTTAGATCTGAGATTTCAGAGATGAGATCATTGAGAGTGTCTGAGGGAATCATACCATCTTGGGCTCCATCCCCACCCATTCCCATCATTAAATTGGCAATTATATTAGAACCATTCGAGTTAGCTGCGTCTTTCTCCAGGGCTGCTGCACATTGGTCCAGGTCAACAAAACCAGATGATTGGTGATGATTCTGCTCTTGTTTCAACTCGATGTTGACCGTGTTTGAGGAAGTGTAGGACGCTGAGGATGAGGAGGAAGAAGTTGGCATTGAAATACTCACGGGAGAATGCCCACTGTGATTGGCGGGTGACGAGCTCGCCCGGTTCCCAGACTTTAAATTTGTATTTGTCAGGGTTTTTACCGTCACATTTTGTAAGGAGTTCGGCCCACCGCCACTCGTCAGCTCCACCTGGTGTACAATTTCCAAGGAAAACTTTGTAAGGGCTTCATTCTTCACGGATTGTTGTTGCTGATTGGATGACCCGGAATACCCGTGCCCTTTTTGTGACTGGTGTTGACTTTGGTGCCCTTGTGAGTGTTTGAATGAACTTGGAACGTTCCCATTCGAACCACCCCCTCCATGGTGAGCCATTTTGGAAGGTGGCTCAAAATTCTGGTCCGAGACTCCAGACGAAACCAAGTCAATTTCTTCATACTGACGCTTGTGCAGCTTATTGGAGTTCTGCAATTCAAAAAACAAAACCATTTCACTAAAATTTCGACTACAACTTCTTAATCGTCGTCAATTTATGTTACACAGCGCAACTGACATTACACTACCAAACACCGTTATGAACTGTGCGCGCTTCCAAAATGCTTTTGAAAGAACCGGTTACTTCTTACTTCCATGGCTTAGAGCGCATGTCCAAATTCCGAAGGCAACAGACACGGACTAATTTTGAACTTAAATGTTAAACTTATTGATTAAACCCATAAGAGCTGGGACAAACAACACGGAGTCCTTCCTTTGAGGTAATGATGCTCAAAATTTAATAAATATCTTAACCCACTCTTTGCAGTGAACAAAAGTGCACTGAAACTGCATTTACCATCGTCCTCTTGCCTTCCTCCACTTGTGCGCACATTACAAACATGCAAAACTTCATTGCAACAAAACGTCTTAAAACCTCGTTATACATTATAATCGCCTTCACTTGACCTAATAAGAACCTCCGTTCACTTACCTAACCTAACCATTCACAATATACAAAGTTACTGGTAACGATTTTTACCTGTTACTTTACTACTACGACTCGTAGTCATAGTCATATTCATATTCTTTTATTTATTAGCTTGAACATAACCATCCGCCCGCGCACAGCTAACCATTCGTCCTTCCCTGTTAAAAAATCATCGTGTATTTAGCTTTAACCTTCGCAGTAGTATGATTATAACAACAACAGTTCACAAAAAGAATATTGAAATTCTGACTCTTAACAGGAATGAAGTAGTCCCAGGTTAGGCATAATTTGACAGGGTGTATAAGATGTGATTTAACAAAACATTAAGACAAGAGAACTGGTTAAATTTATTGAATCAAGTCAATAACTCAAGCGGAAATCATCACTGGCATAACAACTAAGTAAGTCCTTAGGTTGTACGTGAGTGATTTAATAGTCGGGGATCGTCACAGTTAAAGAGATTTCAATTAATGCTCACTGTCACATTATTCTCAACGTATTAAGCAAGGATGAGGACTCTGACGGAGTATTCAGAACAACCGGGTCAGGAAAGATTAATTTATTAATGATGTATGACATAGAACAAGAAGGATTGGTTGTTCACACACGTACATTGTACGTCTAGTATTTTGTTTCCTGGTAATAAAGTTTGAAGATCCTTCCCACATCAAAATGCTCGGAATCCGTGTGAAAACGGGTATAAATGGAAGCAGAAGATCTGAAAAAGATCAAGTGAAGGGGGAAGGGGAAGGATTATGGTGGCTATGGCTCCAGATCATTGGATTACATAGAAAATCTTTTCAAAATTTAGATATGATATTTTACGGATGCATGCCACACTACACTTCCAACACGATTCCTAATGCTACATTAACTTCTGTCAAAAGTACATTAAGTATACCTGTATAACGTACGATATACTGAGATTGATGTACATCACTAGTTCAACAAAACAATACAATTAATCATCATCTTAATTTCTATATTATGAGAATGAGTGGATTATTTGGACAATGGTGTAATAATACCCGGGTATTACACAACAGTAAACTGGAAATCATGAAAGCATTCCAATCTCCAAACCGCTCCGCTGCTTGGTGGGAGTCAAGTCAAGAAAAGCGAAAGGGAATTCCTGATGAAATGAACGTCAAACTGTATTCAAGTATCAATAAATTGCGGGAAAAGAGAAGGCAAGCGAATAAAGTTTAGTTGTGAATGAATCGGATCATTGAATTTCCATAGTGTTATTAAGGCGATTGCTCATTCTCTCAACAGCATACATAGCATTCATTCCATTCATTCCATATAAATCCAACCGACCTAGGAAGGCATGGAAGGGATTGGCAAGCAAAAGGAATGGATTGGATTTTATCTCATCTCTCTTCAGTTGACTTGAGTTAGCCACAAGTTCAGCATAAGTGAACTTACTTCCAACTTAACTCTTCTAATCCAAATGCAATTACAGTCGCACGCTCTAATCACAACCGCACCGAACTTATTTTCTTACTCCTCAATTCAACTAAGCTACAGTTATTAGGGCTCAAGTTTTCTTCCGGAAAGAAAGCTATTATCATGTCACGCCAAACGTGTTGGTCCTAAAAAATTTATTTTAAACTCGATTAGCACAACCGAGTCCATTGTAGCATAATGTTATGGTTGGCCTCTGCGTTTCGCTGAGCTGGGGTTCAATTCCTCGGACTTTCGGACTTCCCATCATAAAAGTAAAAGTTAATATTACGAGAAATTACATGAAAGGCAAATATCGTCATATTGAGGATCGTTACATAGAAGTTCACACCAGAGAATTCCTCCATTCAGAATCGAGTCACTAAATCAGCCTCATGTGCCTCAATGATTTTTAAGAGCAGAAAGTTTCTAAGGATGGATTCAAAGTCTAAAGTTCGAGAGCACTCAATTTCTGCCAGCTCGGCACTCTAATTACTCGAACAAGATCTACTAAACAAATACAGTCAAGGTCAGAAAGAGAAAAAAGTACAACAGTATAGGTGATCCAGTTCAATAAAATGGTGAAATGAAACGTCACAAGGTCAAACTCCAATTTGTTCTAAGGAAATATGATGGTATGGAATTCGATCCTCTGCTCTCTCCTGTCGTGATCAGCTAGTTAGTCTAGTCAAGAATTGATACTTTCAAATTGTTTTGCAATTCTGACGTTTATTTTGAAAGATTCGAGAAATGATCGGCGAGACGAGACGACTGAATAAACACATTTTAATTAGACGAATAAACATGAGCAAATTAAGGAACAAGTGGGGTAGTGGCACTATAATGTCTGGCTAAGTTAGTCCGGACTGGCTATATAAATTTCCTCAAGCGTCAAATTTCTTCGAATAAACATATAACCAATACAAACTCAACTAGCTCGTGGAAAAATAGAGACTATTGTAATTCAAACATCTTGATCTAAAAAGCCAATTCCTACGGGGCTAACCCACAGAAAGAAAGGTCCGGATAAAAATCACTTGAATTATTTTACGTAATCTGAAGCGTTCATCTCAAATCATCATTGCCATGTCAGGCAGTATATACGCGAATCCTAATACAGACTTCAGACTAGCCACAATCTTAGGTTTGCACAGTTACATATACACACACGGGTAGGGTAATACGACCTGGTAGTCCTTATAATGTTATTAGCCCATTGGTCTAGTAGTCTAAGTCTTAGCATATATGTAGTCAGAGTTAGTCATATTGCGTCAAACACGTATTTTTAGCTTGAAGTGAGTAAATATTCTCCTTATTTAATGCTAAACCTTCCAACCATCGGTCTCTGCAGTTTTCTTATCCACCTTTTTGCTACAAATTTTTTTTCCCCCTTCCTTCATTCCTTTAAAACCAAAAACTCTTCATCCACTACTCACGCTGCAAATATAAAATGCAATAAAATATTGCACGCGGTGGAGAGAAGTAGGAAAACAAGTTAGATTAAGTAGTGATGGTCGTGGAGGAGAGAAGAAGTCGTCTTCATGTTTCTCAAACAGAGAGTTTCCTTATAAACAAATCCATATCGTCAACACTGTGAGTGGAACTTCCCCAGTAAAACACCGGGCTGAAAATTTTCTTGTCTGACTTAATGAGGTGGTGGTCTTTTCCTTTGGGTGGTCTTTTAACGTTATTTGCAAAATTAGAGAATCCAGACTAATGGCCTTACTATTGAGGATCTTTTAAGGAGAAGATTGCATACATTCAATAGACCTACGCTAGGTGACTCGAGAATCGTAACTCGTATATATGGCGTCATATCATGACACTCTTTCCTTCATCGCCAATGTCAGTGCTTGGAGATTTGTATGGATGGACAGAGCAAATGTCGAATTTGAGACATGTCGTGCAGTTAAGATCCCAGGTCAAAATACATGATTGCCATTTCGGGTTCAACTAGAGGCTTTAGATCTGGTTTGCCAAACCTAAACCTAGGGTACTTGAAATAATTAGGTTCACCTCTGTATTATTGACGAAAATTAAAATTAAAATTTTGTAAATCCTGCCGAATTTTGCTGAACTAACTTTCTACCCTAATTTAGTTGGGAACGTAATTGCCTTCTAACAATGTATACAAAACACTAACTGTAGCAGAGGCAAATGTGACCTCAAATTCATCATAGTATAATTTAATTTCACCTGTGTTAGTGTCACCACGCAAGGCAGAGAGCGGTGTATAACTTTGAAAGAAGTCGAATCACCGCCAAAGCCAAGTAAAACCTTAGACAACTACGACGACTAGGGCGGACTAATGCAATGCAAGACATGACATAAATAAGAAATCGCGTGTCACGAGATGAGAATAGAAATTGCACTCAAACCTATGTTATCAAATAATGTTCTCTCTCACCGTATAACGTATAACATCCATCCATCCATCCATTCCTCCAATGCAATGACGACCAAAACATTTTACGTACAAAACACATTGAGTATAAAGAACGTAAGCCTGATTTTGCAAGGTTTGAAGAACAATACCTTAGTATCTTATCCTCATAAGTAGCCCATAGTCAACTTTTAGCCAGGTGAAGGAAAAATACAGTACATACACCTTTCTGACTTGCAACAATAGAGGGTCTAAGGTGTCAGCAAAAATAAACTTTAAAATCCATCCATAGCGTACACCTCAGCAAACATAGGCACGTACTAATTTAATTCAATTCAAGGAGTTTTTTATATTCGTTATATTACTTCTTTTCCTCTGCAAAAGTAGAGTCGAAAACAACCAGGTGACACAAGATGTCCTTTGCCTGGCCTGGCCAAAAAAATATATACAAAATGAATTGAGGAGTGGTGGGAGAGGGGGTTAACTTTCAAACATTATTTTAACAGTTGATTGTGAAAGATTTGATTCGAAAGGCTAATCTAGTCACGCTTTTGTTTACTTCGTTCGTACTACTCTTGGTCTCACCTAAGATTTTAATTCAATGTGCTGCGGTGGATATTGTTGGGCATAATAGGTTGGTTGACTGAATTAAACCTTAACCCAATGTGCATGGATCTGTAGACTTGTACTCCCTAAGTGTAATGCAAGATTAGGCTAAGCAACTAACTCTTTACATGAGTCGACTTGTAAATTGACGTTTGATTTTGGATCAAATTAATGAGATCGAAGTTTAAAGAATCCATGTAGAACACACAAAATTTGGATGACACACTTGTGCGTATTCAGATTCAGCCAGCGGACGAATGACAAGGTCAAAAAATGTGCGAACGGCTAGATCACGTATGATTGTATAAGTTCAGTTAGTTTTCAGTATGCATTCGACGATTAACAAAAAGATGAAGTAAAAAAAAAGGCTAAAACACCTTGCAACTATTTCCGATTTGAAGTGTAAGTTCATGCCTGTCACAACTCACAAGGATTAAATAAATACAAAATAGTCGAGACCTCTAGTCATAGCCAGTTGACTACATAAGGAATTAAACAATTAACAAGTTTACCTTGTCAAGCCTATCGGGAATGCACATTATAATACATTATCGCCAAACGCAAGTCATCTTATCAAATCCACCAAAACCTACCCCTACTGTTGCACCATGCCAAGTACACTTCGATATAAAATCTCCTCCCACAACAACCACAACTGGTTTTCTAGAGTCTGTCTGTCTGGGATATCCCTTCCCACTGCAAACAACTACAACTCAATTAGCGATAGCTTAAAACTACCGCGAAACATACAAATAAACAAATAACAAGCATTCCTACAATTAAACATTCATCCCTCCGTGTAAACCCGGTTGTTTGGTGGAAAGAAAAGAGTGAGGGAGTACCGCTAAACTTCTAATTGCCGCCGGTCTCTACGTTTCCAGTGCTAGTTGTACTTGGTCATAAAAATATCAGATACCTAATAAAACTTGCAACCCGAGACTGTCATTAGGGGTTTGATAGTACGGAATTCGATAGAAATTATGAGTTCAACCTGTAAAAAATATTCTGTATCGATTAGAAGACATTATTTTTTATCCATGACCACATGAGCAGATGATTTTCAAATCAAACAGGAAAGTACAAATTGATGCGTACAGTCTGTGGCAAAAATATGTACCCCCTTTGTTTATAATTTGCTGTAAACAAGTTGCGAAATTATGTTGAGGCCAAGCCACCATTACATTGAATAATACACTGGCGATGGTGAACTATGAATTGATTTGGGTGGCAGTAGCATGCATAACTTTGGAATCAACAAATGAGGGGGGGTACATATTTTTGCGACACACAGTGTTCAAACACCAAAAGAACCGATCAAAATTTAAAATTGAAGCCATATTAAGTGTTTCTGAATTTAGCACGTAGCCAAAGTCCATCGGAATCGATGAACCGTGACGCAGATATTTTAAGGTCAATTTCTTAAGTTACGAAAAAGGAAACTAGAACAAATCGGACGCCCACCATAATACCCTGTTGTCCTAACCCCCTCACTTGAACCCACCTACGTTCAATTCATTCACCCTAGTTATTGTAAAAGAATTTTTTTTGGAGAATAAGAATGTTTGTGCGGCGGTAGGAAATCCAACTTTCACTTGAAGCATTGAGTCGTGAGAGTAACATTGGATTGGATTGCATAATAAATATTAGACTGGGTTTTGGTTATGGTGAGAGCTAAACAACGTGGGTTTGACTAAGCTGGAGTACATGGAACATATGGGCGGGCGGGTTGAGTTGGTTGGTAGTGGTGTTGGTGGTGCTTAGGCGGAATTCCTAGTTTTTTCTCGGGTGGGCAGAAAAGGAGCTTTTTGCCCGTCCGTCCGTTCCCATTGCGGTGTTGTGGGGGTTCCCTTTTGGTTGGTCGGTTAGAAAGTAGAGTTTGAGTTGGTCGGGAAAGGCAGGAAGCAGATCGATGTGAAATCTGTAGAAAGCACCCGATTCCAAACTCCTACCTCTTCCAGTTAGTCTCAAAGGCACCTAGAACGCGGAACTCTCTCCAACTTTCCTTTACTTTCTATATGTGGAAAGTAGAAAAAAGGAGGGAAAAATAGAAATCGTGAGCGTAGGAAGGAAGAAGCATGGGATCCGAGTCAAGTACTACTATTCGAATCCGACGACGACGAAAGTTGTTGGGGTCTTTTGCTTTCCTTTTTTACTTTCTCCATTCCTTTCTCCCGCTTCAAAATCTATCCATGTGCTTGTGATGGTGTGCGCGCCTAGACCCAGGCGCCTCACTCTACACACAGACTCCCAAGTCCAAACAATCGATTTTCTTCACTTACCAATTCTACTTAGACAAAAAGTATACGAACCAAGTAATCTATAGACAGATAGATAGACAAGGTAGGGAGGGAGTCTGCCCATACCCATGACTTGGAACGCTTCCGACTTTCCTTTCTGACTCAATCTCAACGAAAACCATGTATATACATAGGTGGAAAGTTGAGGATCATTGTTCCATTCCAAGACTACGGCTCCGTGGCTTAGCTTTCGGACGGACGAGGATCTGAGACCAAGTGATCTGTGAGTACAGCACAGACAGATCACTTTGTATTTACTCAGATTATGATATAGGAAGGAAGGAAGGACTGATGAGCGAGAAACAGGTCGGGTGGATTTAATCTGGATCGCTCATCCTAATCCTAAATATGACCATGCATTAAGTAATTCATACTATGGATGGGTCGGGATTAATGAATTATAAATGTTACTTGTTCTGCGAAGCGGAAAATTGAAATACAAATACAAATCTATATTAATTCCGTGTCTGGCTGAGACAGAAGGTCAACCTGAACCGGAATATTTCCAACCCTGACCTCAAGGTGTCGCAACTAGGCATATGTCGTGGGAGTACAACATTGTCATCGATATAAAATATCGGAATCCGATATCATAAGCTAATTCATAATATAATGTCAAAAATAGGATATGTAATTTTTTACGGAGGGTTAACTTGACGGATCCAAACTAATTTTAGCTCATGCGCAATATTATCATAGTCAAATGTTAGAGGGCAATCCGGACACCGAAGTGAGGAGTACGATAGTACAAACGATGTTAAAGTCAACCACTATTTGACAGGTCACTCATCGGAATCACTTGAATCACATTTGACTGCAACAATGGTTGAAAGGATGAGAGTATAGTATAATAAGGTTAAACCTGATACAAAACCTAACTGGCCAACTGTTCTCAACCTCTTCTCAAATTGTTTTTTATGTAATGTAACTTCGTGAGTGACACATTACTTATACTTACTTACTGTGTGTACATCAAAATATCGCAGACTGTAAATGTAACCCAATACCAGTCTTCCTCGTGGTCGGTCGTTAGTAATTGCATTGCATCACTTCTTGTGCTAATGTAATGTTAGAGTAGTACATAGTGGAGTGGTAGAGAACAGTAGTCGTGGAAAGAAGTCTACTATTGTGTGAAACTAACGGAGAGACAGAAAAGAAGATAGGAAATTGAAGAGGAAGAAGAAGAGTTGAGCAGAAGTGGAATCAAACGCATGGCAGGGAAACTGGCAACCCAAAGCAAAACCATATCTCTCCCCTTTTCTTTTTTTTTCGCTAACATTATACAGAGAACAGATAGATCCTTTAACAGACTTGTTGAACAGTTATAATTTTTATTGAGATCCTATGTCATGACACATTTAAATTTGGTTGTTACCCACTACTTTATACGTGCTCCCAAACAACTGACTACATCCCTCCCTACTTCCACATGTTGCAGCCCAATTGTATTTGCCCTAGGTCAAATGGATTTGTAGATTTGAGTTTTCGAAAACATTTCAGAATAACTCTGGGATGATCCCTGTTTGTTTGTTTGTACACACTGGGTTTTCGTAAAGTTATACTCAACTCTAATTTTTGGTTCTTAGCTCAAAGTTTCACAAATTCACTCGGACAGTGTGTAACGACGAGATATTTCAAAGAATGAAATTCCCCAAAAAATACAATACCAACATGTAAGAGTGAGAAGTAAGAGAAAATAATTAGAAATCGCGAATAGCGCTAACAAATGATTTTGATGCTTTGACTTCAACATATCTGACGCTACAAAGTTACGTATAGTCAAAATGAATTTATCCGTAAAAAAAATTATTGTACTTAACCCTTTGTTAAAACACTGTCCCTCCCCGTCTGTCTCTCTACAAATGTATATAACGTGCATGTGCATGTGCATGTGCTGAGCTAGGCAATATAAATGTGTTGCTCAAAAAGTGCTGTTCCAAGCATCAAAATACACATATACAGACGAATGAAATGAGCGAACATTGAGACACGGCATTTTTACCTTGCAAGTTGCAAGTTCCGAATAAACTAAACTACCACACGCCTGCATGCCGTGCTATCCAAAGTTCAAGTTAGCTAGCGTGTCGCAGTCATGTGTAACATAAGACCGAAAAAAAAACTATTGTCGCTCATTTACAGCTAAACTGTTAACAACAAAAGTATAATCCTTATTGTATTTTCTATTTCCTATTTCATCGAAATCCCACTTGATTTCGTGGTCTAAACACACAAAATCATAAACTATATCCTGAAATCAAGGTGGATCAAAATTAATCCAAATCCGTCATTTTATACCTGATCTAATCATCTTCATAAAGCTTAACTCTCATCTCTCAGTCAACCAAGGTTCAAATGATGAAGAGTTCAATCAGGTCCAAAAGTATAGAGTTAAGTCTACTTGTCACCTGGCGAAGTATACTGGATTTTCCCTACTATTAAGGGTACCCGTGAGATGCCAACTATACGAAATATACACAATGATGTTTGACGGTGCTTTTGGATGGAAATGCTAATTGATTATTCTCACTCTTAGTGAATGTTATTCTAAAAATTCGTAAAAACAAAACCCCTACTCACACTCCCTTCCTACGTCCCACCATCTCCAATTCTCAATTTCCTTAAGTGACTTAAGCCTCGGATCAGTGGTATTGAATTGAATAGCTCCGTTCCGGATTCTACAGGAATATTTCTCATCATTTGTTTGGCCTTAACCGTTAGGATTTTTATGTCATATAATTCACCTCACTCTCTCTCATCAATCCGAGTCCGTATTATACTAAACCTATCTTCCTACGCACCTTCACTTATCATCATGTCCTAACTTTAGAGTGAAATTTTCTATAACCCATGCATATGTCTGTAAATATAGCCACAAAAGTCTCCTTCCTTCATATTTGTGAAACTCCTCACGGCGCTCGCAAAAGCAAAAGGAAAGCCCGACGGCGATTCTATCTCACGTACTCTTCGTTTAATAACCAGACCAAACTTTATGAACTTATCTCATTGCAAAAATCCACTTAGGAAGGACTCCACGAATACAAACTCACACACATACACATACACACGACTCTTCTCATCTGTGATTGTGTTGCGTCTAACATAATTTACTTTACACTATGGCACTACTAATACAAACTAACTACTATGTACAACATGAAGATGGTGAAGGGTTCAAACATTGCCAACATCCCATATATTATGTATGTCAACGGAACTTCAAGAGGCTCCAACAAGCAATGACAATTCCAACAGTCAACCTGTGTCATCTCTTTCGCTTCGTCCCCAACTTGTTTGTGTTAGAATCAGAATGCTCCAGAAAAAAAATTTACTCAAAATAATGCTAAGAAATCATTAGAATCGAAAAAAATATTCGTAATAATCAAGTGTCGATTCTACAGGACGAGAAACCTATCATACATGTAGAACTGATTTTAGGCAAACACTTTCGGCACGGCACGAGGACTTTCTCTGAAATAGACTTTCTCCGGGCTTAACACATGAGTGCAGCAAGGTACTCACCACGAATGCTAAACCGTGCTATTCAGAATTCGAAAATGACGACAGATCATTCTGAAATTCACAGTTTTCTGAAATTCTTGACCTGAATAAAAGAACTTAACTAACTAACTAACTAATCATCCATCCTGAGCTATTTCGGACACAGTGAGCAAGTGGTCTGTCAAAGTAGAACTCACTGTAGAAATTATTTTTTAAAAGAGCTTCAAATTATGAAAATACGATTGGAAAGAGTGAATATTAGGAGCTCCTGATTCTTGAACGTGAAAGTAATCTCTGTTAATTTCTCCAGATTGAGGTTAAGACCAGCGTATTAGCTTCCCACCACAAAGTGTTTGACGGCCCAAGAACTCCAAATATTCTAGACATTGACAGGAGTCGAACACGTAGCAAAACCCAGATCTCGATGAGTTTGAGATGAACCCTTTGAACATACAGAATGAATTTGAGGGAGATTCTTTTTTTTCATTAAGTCAACATATTATAAACTTTTCCAACAAATTCCTTCAAGACTTGAAACCACAAAAAGTTTTCCTCTTTCTTTCCTCCAACAACTCGCACTCTGAGTCTTCCACATCCTTCGTCGTCGTCATCTCTCTGTACTTTACTCACCTCTTTCCACTTCACTACCCAATTCTAAAAGATTTTATCCTGGCCTCAATAGAATCAAATAAGATTCCAAAGAAACCCTTCAGTGTCTAATAGAAGTGCAGTGCATGAATCGTATCAAAACTTAGTAAGAAAAGAACCTAGAATGTTACATATACCACTGTCACTTATCGCAAATATATATTCCAACCTAGCTCAATCCAATCCAATCCAACCATACCAACCTACTTACTCATTACACTAACAAATAAAAGAATGACCCACCACCACCACCACCAACCAGCACCAGAGCAAAAGATTTCACACTTAAAATATGTCGCAGAAAATAAGACAAATCTACCAAGAGATCCATCTTCTTTTGTATTTCATCCAATTAACTCCAAAAAACGGAGTGTAAAGTCGTGTTTTTTTAGCTCAAAATTTAAGCGTTCTCGTGTTAGCTCCAGAATTCCAAAAATATTGGTTAATTTGTATCCATTTTGTATGATTCCATTATTTTTAAAGTGATTGAGAAAATGCAACCACACACAATTGGTTCGCTCATGACTGTGGTAATCTCTGGTGAGACAAATGAATTTACCTATTATATCGGGTAGGGTTTGTCGCATCCATCCTGTATTCTATACTGGAGGAGACAAACGTTTGCGGCCACTTCGTTGAAACGTTAAAAATATTAAAGACGTTTCCAGATTTGATTCGCTGCCTGAGACACAATATAAACCAAATGCCTTTCACGTTCTTTACTCTTCAATTCCTGTATAAACCTCCTCTTCTGTGACAAATCGAGGAAAACTTGGTCAACTCATTTGCTATTAAGTGCCAGTGGTGTGCACGGTGCACCCGACCTGATATTATAGATCACTGCTGCCACTTCTGGTCTAAAAGTACTTGAGAAGAATGCTTGAGTTAGAGCTAAATGGAACGTTCTCACCGATGATGGTGGCGAACGAACAAAGTCAAGCGAAAAAAAAAACTGGTCGGCGACGGCGACAGAATAACATTCATATAAAATGAGTTCCATCAATGAAATGTCATATGCTCAATGACTGTCAATCATTCTAGTGATACGAAATGTACACTAAATGGTTGGATAAAAGTCAAACCCTCTCCTCAGGGTCGTCCCAAAAAATGTTTGATGGTTATCATTTAGATTTAACCCAATAAAAGTTGTCCCATCATCACTACTACCATCACATTATTAAGCACAACGTTTATTATACAATAATTTGACCTGACATTATTAAATGACAAGTCAAAGTTTGACAGTCGTCTTCTTTCGGTTCGGATGTCACTCATTAATTTAAGTTTGCAGTGCTATTTATAAGGAGGCAGGTACTAGTTTAAAAATATCTAACGGAAATAAAATATAAGATAAGTCCGTATTTGAACAATAGTTTCTAGAAGGGAAATCCTGACGAACAAAAGAAGAACAATTCCTAAGATCCATTCTCCAATTTCCTGTTCTTTAAGCATTTCGTTTCCTCATTATTGTAAAATAACAACGGGAATTTTTTGGAAGGTTTCTTTTGGTTCATTTACCTATTTTTATCTTCAAATGAGCATCAGTACCTAGCCAGAAAATATGGAAAGTTAAAACTAGTGCACAGGTAAAAATAAATTTGATTTTCATGCTGCCTCGATCAAATCTCGTAAATTGAGTGTCATAAATAAACTCAAGTAAATCTTTAAACTTATACATAAAATACAAACCTAAATATAAATTAACTGCTATAAAACTTATTCCTATTAATTAGTATTTAACCGAACAAATGGTGTATGGCTACTAATTGAAATCAAATTCTACCAGAGACTCTAGAGTAATTTAGGAAATTGGCAAAATGTCACCCAAGAAAAATTGTAACATCTAAGGTCTACCAAATAAAAATGAAAACAAAAATGTTACCCAAGCGTTACATTTACACATAATATAGGATTTCGACACCTAGCATTTTACTGCCACGCACGGACAACCTGGTATTTTATTACTTTCCGTCAAAAGTAATAATGTAAAACATAAAAATTATATATAATTACTTAATTTCGCACACAATAAAATTGAAATATTGAAGGAGTATCTACCCGCGCCTATATATACACAGCATGATTATTTCTTACACAAAATCTCTGGATTCTGCACTGCTTACTCAGTCATTGCGCCCAGGAATAAGTTAACACGACAATTCAGTCTAATTATATTGCCTTCCCGTCCTGGGCGGTATGAAAATGTCGGGGTCAAACTCAACTTACACATGACATTCAATATTTCCCTATAACACTCAAAATTAGTTGTCGGGGTTTAATTAATGCCCGACTTTATAATTGGGTGTCCATTTGCTAAAACTAACGTTATACTGGTACCGTACCCGTAGTACGGGAACTTATTCTGACTTTGATGATACGGTACGGTTATACGAAATAGGCACCAAAAAGTAAGTCGGGGCAATGAACCGCCAGAAGATCTGCTACTGTAATATTCCATTTCCAGTCGGACTCATAAAATTGAGAATTTACAAAAAATCATATTTTTGTGCAAAAACCGATGTTTTCGCCAATACCATTAAGATTCTCAGGATCTCAGTACCGACAGCATAAACCTGAAAAAGTGCTTCTATAGAACTGGAGTATGAATGGATCAAGACAAGTGCATGTTTTTCTTAAGCAGAGAGAGATAAAAATGTGAATGTGGAATGAATGGCGAAGTGAGCAGGAAGGAGGAAATGTAACCCAGGAGGTTGGCTGGATATGGAAACTTACCTATACAGAATAAACTCTATACCTACGAAACTTTATAGAGGACAGGTAAAAAAAGAAGTGCTTGAGTAACATTTAAGAGGAGGAGGAGGAAGTAAAATGCATTTTTTTGCTAAATCACAAAGCTAAATGCTGTTTTAACTTATTGCATAAGAAAAGAGAGAGATAATAATACATAATGCAATGGCGGAAAGGAGAAGTGATGGAAAAGCATTGCATTAATTGCTTGGTTGGAAAAATTGCGTAGGAGTGTAGCACATTGCGTGAGCCTCTAGCTAGGTGTTCCATTTATAGTTAAGAAATGAGTGTTATAATTAAACAGTTGACTAATTATGATTCTTACGTTGGTGCATGATTTTATTTTTCTGATAAAAATTCTGTATCAGTAACAGAGAAAACTCAAAAAATAAATCATTCAATTCATCACACCATCGCTCAATGAACTTTGCGCTTCTATTAGCACATCAGATTCATACATATACTGTCACTACATATTTATTTATTAGCAAGAAAAGGAGATTTAAAAACAATGTCAAAGTCTGGGATTTGGTACGGAGTATCAGAGTCCACCGAGTGAACTTGGAATTCTATTTTATCCATTGCATATTGCATTGTATGAAAATGCACTATGGTAGGTGAGCGAGATATCACTGCCGTTCTAATTCCGATTGCCGATAAGTGAAAGATAAGTCCCAATATATTGCTAGTAGTTCTACATTTCCACATAAACAATATACGCACTAGACTTTGAAATTGCTTTGAAATCAGTCAACACACGGAATTTAAATATTTTTTAAGAAATAAACTAATTTTTCATCTTAAAGAAAATCCGGTGAATGAAAATCGTGTGATTGTAATCAGGTTATTCTTGCCAAAGATGTAATTAATCCAGTAAAACCTACGAATTGGTTGTAACTGACCTTTTCGCAAGTAATAATTTTCACACGGATGCAGTGAGGAATAAAATTTGTTTATAGCAGTATCAGGACTAAAGTACATTTAAATATTAACCCTTTGACGCAGACCTGAATTAGGTCTCATGAATTATTCATCGCCTAGAATGGAAGGAGTGAAATATGGTTGTTCAATGTTGACTAACCGTGTGAATTGAGTGAACAACACTCCGAAAAATAGCATGGAAAATTCCTGTAATTAACTAAAATAATTCTGTGTACTCTCTTTACCTACATAACTGCTGCGTAGGTAACATAATACTGTTCTAGTAGATTCCTAGCGATGACATTTTTTTCAAGTTTTCAAGAAAATGACCTTCAATCTAGCCTAAGCTCATCAAAGTTTGAAGTAAGTGCACAATAAACTTGCATCACTTTATGGCAAACATAAGTTATTAGAGTTCTAGCCAAGCATTTCCTTCATGGCGCGTCACTGTAAAAATTCTGCATAATTGGAATGATATGGGTGCCAGTGTATGAATAATATCTACGTTGTACGTACTCACCTATATCCTCATCATCACTCATAATTACTCTCAAAAGTCGACAAATCTTGTACACAAATATAACTACGCAACAAGACTTCCTCTCGTTGTTTTACGTTAATAATATTTGAAATGAATCACTTCTTTGAAGTAATTCCGACTATTCTCAGGTGTTCAATATGGTTTGATGTAGCGAACTTAAAGGAAGAAGTAATCCTTAAAAATTCAGTTCTTGAGTTTCAATTTTAAAAGTACGGAGGGGAATCTGAACTAAAACTCAAACCCCCCTTCAAACTCTATTTCCGAAGAAATCGTCTTGGCTTTACTAGGAAATTCTCCATTTAGCTGTACCAATGCCATATCCGTAACATATAATCAAAGTGTTATTGCTCGTATTTGTTGAAACCGCTATTTGCAACAACGATTACGAACCGCCACCGACTAATCCAAGGAGTAGTAAATTCAAAATTAAAATCAGAATTTTAGTTTCGTGACATAATCCAAATCACTTCTGCTCAAGTCACAAACTGTCATTATTCATGGAAACAAACTGTCCGGGCAATTGTACTACTATAGTTTCTAGAACAAATACATCCAAAAAGTCCTTCGTGTCTTCTAATAATAAACTGCGAGCAGTGAAGATGCGAAAGGCGGTCTGACAGAGAAAAAGAGAGAGAAAGGTAAAAGACAGCCACTGACCGTCGAAATTTGTATTGAGGCGCAGATAACAGTAGGTTGTTTATAGTAGACATGTTATGGTTGCCATATAAACGGAAAGAAAATCAAATTTAATGTATTTTTCAAACTCGATTTTGTCAAAAATGGCGCGACAGATTTCTTAACTTTTTTCATGGACTGTAGACCAATGCTTGTTCTGTCATGTCTGCCAATAATATTTGATTTCGGTAAAAAATGGCAGGTTAGAATATTTGGTTTTCACCAGTCCGACAAATATGTGAAAATATAAAGATACTAATATTAAATCTAGCCAGTACAAACATACCCAATTACGTAATGACATTCCAAGAATTTGATTATTTTACCAAACGATACATTGATCTCAATATTCTAGATTATTCCACTTAACTAATCGGTTTCAAAATCCGAAATTTGAAGAATTCTTTCCTAGAAAATGTGAGGGATATTATCTGGATTCGAGAGAGGTATCGGGTTTCAAGATTAGTTGAAGAACTCCTAAGATATTCTGAAAATAGTGGGAGAAAGTCCCTTAGGATCATGATTGGCCAGAAATGAAAGGTGACAGAGTACGTGATGGTGAAGAAGAGGCGCATGGTGGGTTTGGGTTTCTCTCTATGCTTCCTTCCACTATGAATATTTATTTGAGGGTGACAATGAGGATTAAAAGGAGAGGATCTGTAGCCTGTAGCCCTGAGGAGCCCACACAGCTTGAGTGAGGCGGAAGGGAGTGGAAGGATGGGATGGAGGTGAAAGTTGTTGGGAAAAGCGGTAACGGCGGGTCGATTCTTCACACCCCTTTCACACTAAATTAGGAGTGTGGATTGCTCAACAACAAACACCAACACTCCTATTTACCACCACCACTTTTACTACCCAGTTAGTTCCTTCTCAATCCTATCACTTCTTTAAATCAACATTTACAACATTAACTTCATAATCCCTATTTATCTTATATTTTAGCTCCAAACTCTTCACCAATATCAATCAAACCGAAGATTCTACCAAAAATAATACCTCCCTTTAAAAATCTTCCACACGTAAGGATTCAGGCAAATGATTACCTTGAATTAAGACTCAAACGTAATTAAAATTAAACTATGGTTAATTCAACATTCCTCTCTGTCAAGCATTGGATGAAATCTATAAATCTAATTAAGTGAAGGTGAAGGGTTTGGTTACATTATTTGGAAACCTCACCTCATCTCACCTCACCAATAAATAACATTTGTTCTTGTACCCCGAGGATCATTCTTTTAAAAAGTCTCGTCAGTCATTCAAATCTCTGTCTGATTATATGTATGTCTACATCTACACCACACAGGGTTTATTTTATTATATTAGTAGATGTCTAATAAAAGGAGAGCCTTGCTTCTCATTTTGTTCCTCCTTGGTCTTCGACCTACATTCTTATTCTTAATGTTAGGTCTAACGTTCTTTCTTAGCTCTTTTCATAAGATATAAGAGGAGACTGGTGCTCAAGTAAACTAAAATACTTCAAACCCTTCCTACCCTACATAACAATGATTAGATTTTTTTTTTCGCTGTCCCATGCCCCTGCCTGCTCTCTTGTACTTACCTGTATTATAGCATAACCCCAACAACTCAAAACTCTTCTTCATTGTAACAGTCAAGAGTGTCTTATTAAAGAGAAGGGTAGATAAGTTAGTTTTTCAAGACGAAAAGAAATTCTTAATACAGAGCACACAGACCTCCCAACTTCCCTTCACTTGCTCAAGAAAAATTAAATGAGTTGCTACACCCATATAACTATCTCTTTTTTTGGCTTACTGTTACGAACGACGACACCGTACCGTTGTTCCACAAATCCATTGGTTCCCCTTTTTTAAGTTTTTTTTATTACTTCCAACTTTAGCTTATTCTTATTACATCCAAGTTAGCGGGGTGAGAAAATACAAGTGGTGTTGAGGGTCACAACCATATAATGCTGAGTAGCCTGGGGTTCGCTTGTGTGCACGAAAAATGTCAGACTTTTACTATTTCATGATGATAATGACAATTCTTGAGCGAATTTTTATTACATTGATGGTTCGATCCCTGGAGACATGGTGTTGTGGTTGAAAAGAGATATTTGGATTTTCTCTTAATACTGGGGGTACTTTCCCTGGGCTTAATGAAAAGCTCTACGAAAAATATGATATGATGCCTTATTTTATTATTAATGGGTAAATACAAAACATTTCTACAATGCCTCTCACGGGACTGCTCATGTCCACTAGAATACTCGCCCGATTCACTGCTGATTACTGTCGAAACAAACACTGGCTAACATCAACCATAATTATCGAAATCGTATGTCACCCTTACTATTCCTGTATGACACATTTGCAGCAAATATTTGGTTTTAATCACTTCGCTCAATTAGCAGAATAACCTGCATATGACGGGGTAATTTTAAGGCGAATTATTTGACCATTGTTTTTAAAAACTCATATTTCCGGTAATTAACTGTTAATAGGTTGGAGCACTATATGCCACACGGCCTGCACCTATCAAAAATCAATATAATTGGATAGTACAACCAAATGAGTCGTCAGTAAGGTCAGGTCAGTGGATTAATGCGCTGCACGGTGTGTCGAAGCAGGGCTGATGTAATTGCGTTCACCTATGCATGCATGCGTACATTTGCGGTGTACATACAATGAAAGTGCACTGACTGCTGCCAACTGTAATAGGTGTCATCGTGTGCTAAATAACGTTGAGATGATCTCTGTGTGTTTCTTTATCCAGAGAAAACGGGGTACAGCCAAACCCACTAATGCAAGAGAAAAAAACTTTATATGGGCGGTTAAGGTATGCATTTGGGATGAACGTTGAGGTTTTTGAAAATAAAATTTCAAAGATAGCATCGGTTTTCAACTGGACTGGACTGGACAGGGATGATTGACCTTAAACTCGGTATCGCTTGGTTATAAGTGGGATTTTGCGGATGATAAAAGTGAAAGTTGTAGTTTAACTGGCTATTGGTTGGCGAGCCATAGGAGTGACTCCACCACATGGAGTTACAGAAGGAAGGGATGTTGATATCCAGGGGTTGCAACAACACTTAGAAATGTTACTAAATGATTACGGGGGAAAGTTCGGATTGCATAGCAACCTTGTTTTCTTTCGGATTAATACTTGTATTTGCCCCCTCCTAGACATACCCGTCCGTGGGACGGGCTCTCTTACTAGTACATTATTAAAACAACAACACATGCAGTGGTGCTGCGGTCAGGCTGACAATTCATCGCAATAAGACAAATACAATGACAGTTTAGTTCATTAAAGAAATATTAGTTCAGAATAATTCTAATCACGTCAGACTGTTGCACGGTAGCAAAGACGGAAGGCTAATACGGGTAAAGTACATAAGCTGCACCGTATTTCTTCCTAAGTAAACGAGGCTTATCGACGCTTTTAACCATTAAAAACTGTTGGGCACCTACATTAATTATTTTTAAACACCACAAGGCCGGATGTAATTCGAAAGCAAAAAGAAGTACGTGTATGCATTTGTAACGACTGGCAGCTCCTTTACATTTCAAAATAATTAATATTGTATACTTCAAGACCAGGGGACCAACTTGTATTGTTTCTGAACTGCTGACATTTCTTATACTTTCTTAGCATATTAGTGTGAAATACAAATATTTTCCCACAAATTTCGTAAATTTCGATTCCTCGAATTTGTTTCATCCGATGCAATTCATCTCAATCCAATCTATTCTGGGATACATCTCTATAAATTGTAACCAATTGTTAATTTGCACATAGAGTTTTCAATTATTGGCTTCATTAGGAACTCCCACCTATTCCAGCCACGCTAGAAGAACATACAGTACGTCCTACCTCCAAGCATCATTTGTGAATGTAAGGAGATATCAACAATGTGTGGATTCCTTAATTAATAGGATATTTGATTACATGGAGCAAAGCAGCCGTGAATCGATTAATTACAGAACGAACATCCACAGACTAATTTGAAACGGGATAGACTCACAATGGAGGTAAATGTAAACGGGTCTAGCTGTTCTCAATCGACGTCATTAGAGATAAAAAATTATTTAGAGTCAATATCTCAAACAAAATTAATGTTTTGGGTATATGATGTCCGCATTTTCACTTTTGATTCTTCAGATTTTAATTCTTTTGTGGAAAAAGTTAATTGTGGTCCAGGAAATTCCGATAAATAGAAGCCGTAACCTCGGAGTACGGCGGCGAGATCTAAACCACAATGGATTGAAATATTCAAAAGTTAACTATTCAAGGTAACTGAAAATAAATTACGAAATAGTAAATAGATGTTAGCTATCTCCATCTTACGGAAGAGAAGCGCGTTCAGGAGCGTTAAAAATAAAATTAGTCTGTGGTCTGAGCCCGAGCTATGTCCGAAGAGACCATACGTTCCTTTCTCTTACAGTTTTCACCCGTATCCCAATTAGCAGTTGAGAGTAAATAAACTTTGGCACCTTATTTTTTCCACTTTCCTCTCTTACTTTTGTTACGACTGGAGTTGTTCAATGTGCTAGTGAGCGCAAGCGGGTAAGAGAAGAGATAGATAGACAGTCACAGAAGTGTGAAATCAAAACCGCGAAATGGGCATTCGGAACTCAGTCTTTCCTATTCCCTCGTGGAAAATATCTCCGTGAAAATGTCTTTGTACTATGGGTTGGAAAATGCTAGGATATGCGTGGAACTGGGAAAACGAAAACCATGGAAAATAATGAAGGCGGGATGGTGTAAATTGTAAGGTGACTCTACTGTCCCTGTCCAACGATGCAACCCTAGAACTTTCATCTCCTCTATCTAACCCCTTCTTCCTTCTATTTGAACAAATTCAATCCCGAATTTTGTTAATCAGACTTGTATTACCCTTTCGCCAGTCTTTTGCAATTTACAGTAATGTTCACGTTTATTTTGTACCTGACACAAATCCAAATTTGTACTCTCAGAGGAAAGGCCATGCCCTCTGAAATTCGATATCACAATGTATCCTACTATCCCTCCACATGATTCAATTCAATTCAACTATAAATAGAGCAAATACAACATGAGAGAAAATGTTACAATTTGAGTGAGGAGCGATACCACGACTGCCAAATTACAACCACCAGTACTTTAGCCACTGAGCTATCCCATCTATCATGTTTATCAGTTCCTTACAACATCCGCCAACCCGACAATCTTCCGAAGGCTTAATTTCAAATTATTGTGAGACACTTCTGAAGTACAGTTGAGATGTATGTATCTGGTTGGCGACTGATAATCTGGAACTTGAGACTTCTACTTGCTCTATTCCTTATCAGTGTACAGTTAATCTCCACTTGCCTAGTTTCTTTACAACATACTGCCCCCCGTTCCCCTCTGACAATTAAGTCATACAAAAGAACTGTTTCCAAGTCAAACGCAAATCGCTACGTTAATGACGGTAAACATTGTCCTGTAACATTGATAGCATTTTGACTTCATTCAGAAATTTTCAATAACAATCGGGCCTAAGAAGGGACAAACGACAAAGCGTGATGCTAGATAAGGAAAAAGGACAGTGGAAACTTCCACTATTCTACATAACATTACTGACTATTATAAAGATTTGGGGTTTCGCCTTCGATTTTTTGTTCATAATTTAGTTTGATTATGTCATGTTCTCAGGTGATAAACTTTCTTCTTCAGTCTGTGCGATACACATTGAAGTATTTACAAAATTACATTTTTTCAAATCTGACCATTGTATGTACACGAGAAAAAATACCACCATTATTCCTCAATTTCCAACATCTAGTAATTAAAATCAACCGCGAATAAGGTAAATATCCAGGAAGGTCTGTATCCATTATCGATCTGTGGGCGTGGGGACCCGCATAACGAAATTCTTAATTAAGACGTCTTTTGCCCACCCCTAATAACTAATGGAATGGACGAAGTATGTCCCTATCAATCTCTCACTATTTAAATGGCTGGGTTGGGATGGCATAAAGTTCAGTGTCAAGAACAAAAGCCCGCACACCTCCCGGTGTTGTCTCAGAGAAAATAACAATAATATCTTGACATAGTTGACAAACAAAAGTGACGAAAAGGAGCTGGCAGCGTTCCTTCTCCTCCTCCTCCTCTTATCTTTGTCACTGTCACGCTAAATGTCTTCTAATGGAAATGTTTAGCTCCTCATAGTTTCAACCAGATAAAAGTTTAATGATATTATGTAAAGTGAAGCATCTGTACTGTACTGTACTGGACTCATATGACCCGCGACCGACCGACTCCACTACTCATAAATTAAACATCATCATTATGATTGAGTCATGCATGAATTGACTTTTGCAATTTACGCACCACGGATTACCTCCTTCAACGCAACGTTAATTAGTTAATTATACGTGTATGTATAATTACACCCCCCCCCCTTTCCATCCCGGTCGGACATCATTCAAGGAATAGAGAAATAATAATATTTTCAAGTCACTCATTCAAACGAACGAATGAATACTAATCCATTTGGACGAATTTTATAGCTTGAGTTAATACGTACAAAAATAATGAATCCTTTCCTAATCATCAACCTCATCACTCCTGACTTAAGACCATAAGAGGGGAAAGAAAAAAGGAAGTGATTTCGAAACTGACACTTTCTTAGTCGAAACAACATGACATAAACAGCTGATAGGTGGTAATCTAGAAAACAAGAGTTCAAAAACCTTCCTATAACGACATGTTGAACAGAGGAAGTGAAATCATAAGTAAGAGCAATAGCAAAATATGCAAGATGAGCGAAAAAACAAAAGGCTCAGACTCAACACGTTCTCATTTTTTTCTCAATCTCATAATTCTCTCTCACTCAAAAGCGTACCTTGTTCAAATCGAATGAATCAACAGTGAAAGCTGGAAGCCAGTATTAATTTCAAGATTTAGACAGATGTAATTCATTCTAATTAGGTCAGTCTATTTCTATATCCAAGTAGTATGATTTTTCATGGTAAGTGATGCTACAATCTTTTGCAGCGTAGAAAAACAAGAATTAGACACACAAAAACCTGACCGGGTGACGAACCCGGAGCAATAAGGTAGTTTTAAGACATATCCAACGAAATTGATATAAATTATTTGACAAACATCGGTGTTATTCCAAAAATTAATTTATAATTCCTTCGCCCCCGATATAAACGATGCAAAAATAATCGGTTGAAAAATGAGGCACTCTTGTTTGCTTTTCACGAAGTCCGAAGTAATTTTAGTAACGTGTGTTGGACTTTGTCATGTCTACAAGTCTTACACTCACAATCACACAGACAAAGGAAAAAAAATGAAATGTGAGAGTTATAATTTTGTTTTCAACCGTTTATTGCACGTGCAACTATTTAGGTGCCATTTCTACCCTGCCCTTGAGTAAACTCCTCTGCGTACAACTTGATATCCTCTCTCCAGTGTCTCCAGCATTGCCAACAAATAATCTGTGGTTTCCTTGCAAAAATTCGACCAGACTAAATTGTGATGAAATCACTTCAGTACTAACTTGCCCGTAGCATGGTAATAAAACTCCAGAGGAAATATAAGAAATCAAAACTGACAGTTCTCCAAGTCAATGTCAACTCAAGTCAACCAGTGGTAAATATATCGTAATCTTCATTAGAGAATTGACCCTGACGAAAAGTTGAAGGAGAAAGTTCATCAGCCATTTCTCAGTTGACAATTAATATTTTTGCAACGGCAAATAACCGAATAGTATTTAGTGATTAATATATATCACGTCCGCATTAGCTACTTTTCTGTCTGTTATCATTAAATGTTAAAAACCTCAATGTCTAACTTATTTTTGACGCGTCGACTTTTAGCAGGTCTCTTTCATGATTCATAATATGCAGCCACTTATTCAACCACATCACATAGGAAACAAATTGGGTATTTAGAATTCTATAAGTGGCGTGAATCACTTCACGTTACGCATAGTTCAACTGCTTCAATCTAGTGATTCCCGGTAGACGTCAGATTGGATGTTTATTTTTACTCAAAATTAAGCGTTTATAACAATAAGCATTCGTATAACCGGATTTAACTAATAATTGCTGAAACTTGTTAAAAACTGACAGCACTTTCCTCTACAGTGAAGTTTCGGGAAATGCTTTGAACTGTAACACTCGTCGGAATAAAAGTTGACAGCAGGGTAGTATTCGCTCATCCATGGTCTGGTGTTAACTCGTCAACAATTTAAACACATGGTTAAAAGCGCTCATGATACACCCTACCGCCACGTAATGAGTGTTGATTAGAAAAACCAATAGTCATTACCCATGCCATCCCCACTGCCTAATTTGAAGCCCACATGTTTCTCCAGAACATTTCTGCAATACGCCAAAGTACAAAATGCCAACTAACCAGATGCTTGATACAAATATTAATGTAAGGAAACCAATTACAGGTGTTTTGTGTGAAACCCGCCACAGCATGGAGGAGGGTATCTCATAAATGAAGCAAAATAAAGGCATCAGGAATCCACTCAACCTTTCAAAATAAATAGGTAAACGTAAAACCCCTACTATTTGTATTGATGTTATTGGGCACCATGGACATTGGTGGACACACGGAGTGAAGTGAAGGAGTGTGGACAGAAAACACTACTAACTCTCCAAGTTACGAACCGAATAGGTCAGCAGCGGACAAAATGAAATGAATGATTTATGACATCTGGTCTACTGGACTGCTCGAGTTAAAGATTTGTCTCTTTCCGATTTTTCCTTCCCGGTCTCAAAGTCCTAGTCAAGTAATAAACAGCCAGTTCTCCAGGTGCGTATCGTATTGCGTATCAAACAATCACAAGGTATGCTTCATTTTTATTATAGGTTAACTATTCGAGGAGGACTGTCGACTGTCAGTAAGGGGGAATAAGGCGAATTACGGAGTTCGAGCAACATCAAATACCATCTCAGAAAAAAATGTCACCATGTTTTTGAGCAACCGCATCTCCCAGTTATTTTTTGAAGTGGGAATAAAGGATTACGAGATTTTACACTCGTTTTCAAAAAGCTCGTGTAAGTTCAACAACTTACCTTATTAGAAATACTCCTAAATAGGAGCTGTTTGACCTCTCAGTCAGACCATTAAATGAAATATTTAACATTAGAGACACTTTACAAACAATACAAGGTTAGTCGTTCTAATTCAGTAGATTTGGTATACAAACCCTATTCTATCTATATTGTTATTCGCTACAAGAAGCTCTAGTTTCAAGCCTGGAGTGATTAAACTGGATCCTAGTAGGATGAAAATTTTGAAACACCCGACAGGGACAAGTGAGACAGACAGACTTCCTGCTTGACAGATAGGTGAAACACCCTATCCCACCCTTTAGTTTAGTTAATACATAGAATCTCTTATCTCTTGGCCCTACCACCAAGTAACCACTAAACCACCAGCATGCGACATGCAAAAGTTATAAAATTCTGTCAAATATGAAAATGAGTCAAATGTATTAGAGAAGAATAATGGTAGGAGCAAGAAGAATAATAAGGAACATGGCGGACTTTTCTCTGGTTTGCTTTGTTTGCAGGTGAGAGGAAAAATGAAAAGTAGAAACAAGTTGTAGTTTTGTAACATACCCACCTTTTTCTACCCACCTAATTTCTATTATCCAGGTAAATACACTACATAATATCTAAGGAAGGAAGGAAGGAACATAGGAATAGTCAGTCACCATCAACAGAGCACATGTAATGCACAGATGTTGACTATCCAATAATTTATTTTACTTTTCGTGCAACCCAAAAGTCCTAGTCCGTCCTTTCCGTGAACTTCAATCCCTTCCTTTTTCCTACCTTCACATTCACATTCAATAGGAACTCCAATATCAACCTATCAGTTACGGGCAATTTAATAAAATCAAATCCACAGTTAGTTAATAATTTATAAAATTAAATAATTTTCCCGGAAATACTCTGCGTGATCAAAATACTCATTAAGATTTTTCAGGAATACTCAAAAATACAAGAGGTTTCGTCGTGATTGATTGAATTACTTTAAAACTTATGATAGGACCGAATTTCTAATGAAAGAGTGAAAGCATTGCAAAAACTTTTCCATGGCTTGCTGATTTTCAAATAGATTTTTATATTATTATTTTATAATTTTGATCATATGATACTCTGAACAGGTAGAATCGTATTGCCGTTAACACAGGTTTCGAACCAACCTAGCAAGTCAACCACCAGCACCAGGCACAATTCACCGGCTGGCTCTTATTTGTAGTAAACTCATGCTTGTTCCTGGCCTGTGATCAAAAAAACTAGAACAAGGAAAATACAAATATGTTCTACTATTGATTACGAATCTTATTATCTCTTCCTTTCAGTGGGCTTGAAACGGTATATGTACACAGAAAACGGAACAAGTTAGAATAGAATAAAACAGCAATAACCTGAGTTTTAGCCTTACAAGCTTTACTCGAGTTTTCTCCCATTCTTAATACTCTCCTGTGTGTATCCATCGAGGTCACCCACAGGATGACATTACCTCAGAATGTGAGTATACACAAGCCAAGAGAAGACATACACAGGAGATACAGATACGAAAGTCCTCAGTTACTTGGTCATAAGGTAGGGATTAGAATTCATTCAAAAGCACAACAAATGCGCGTGCACCAATACATTTTCATCACGTTAAAGTTTAGCTAACGACTAGTGACTAAACCTCTACTTCCTTCCTAGTATCAATGCTAGAATCTTTGAAAACTTGAGTGGGTTTGACGAGCGGAAATCCCAAAATCAATCTTCTAAATTACGGCAGCATAACTTATACTAAACGTCCGTTTACAAATATCAATAACCAAAAGAAAATCAAAATCCGACAATGGTACAAGGTTAAAAACCACAAGGCATTTCTAACCAGATTTACTCTGAAAAATCAGACTTTTTTCTGCAGACAGCAGATTTAGAAAAACAGAGTAACAATCCCTACATTTTGCATCAGTTAAAGGCAGTTCATTACCATTACCGATCCGGTCCGATCTGAAACAGATCGGACAGCCTAGACCTAATCTGAGAAGTTGAAAGAATTGAATACTCCCGAAGAAAAGGTAGTATCAAAACAAGGCTCTCAAAATGTCGGCATTTAATTTACTTCTCCAACTCCTTCACCAGAAGATCTTCATTTTATGACTGTGCTAAGCGGTGTCAAGTTAAACCCCTTTTCCTTAAACGCATCACCGTCTCAATAAATCAAATCTGATGCACAGGAGAAATGAATGCCATGAGTACGAGTGCTGTTGTTCAGTCAACGTTGTAGAAAGTAATACTCCGGTGTCAGTGTCACTAACGACAACCAGGAGGAATTCCAGGAGCCGGCTGCTGTTGACAAATTCCAATAAAGTGGTAGTGGGTCTGGTCGAGTTTAGCTTCGAAGCCGCAGTCGCAGGTGTGTCAATTGGTTCCGGCATTTTTCTACTCTTGTTTACTGGCCTTAAGATTTTTAGACAAAAATCCTTCGATGAATGGCCAGATTCAATAACTTTCTAGAACGTTTGACATATGATTTGCCAGCGAAACTATACCAAATCTCCTTAAGAATTGAAGCCAAAGAAAAATAACGGCGAGATTCGTGCTCATCAATTTTTAGACAGGTAGAAAGATCTGTATGATTTCGTCAATCAGATGAAATGTGTAGAGTACATCTGCAGTGGCGCACTTTTCCACTAATGCGCCATTTTATTATCTTGTTCTACAATGCCTCATCGTGTCGACTCGATCTCGTTAACATAAATGAGGGATACCTTGTGGCAACTAGAGGAGTCAAATTTCCAAACTCTTGATTCCAGTATTTAACAAGTTCGAGAATACTAATGATACGACACAGAATGTGTACGCCAGCTCCGAACGACGTGTCGCTGTCATGGGTTCTTATTTATCCCTTCATATTCGTTGAAAAACTTCAATACGTGATGGAATATCGGAACACTTACGCCATTCGGCACACTGGATTTAAATAATGTGACAAGAACAGTAGTAGATTAAAACGATTCTCTAAGAAATTCCTGTTCTGATATGCATAGGGAAAGAATATGGCTCCAGAATGTCCGAAGAAGCTCGAAGTAACCGGTTTAAGCTGTCAGTATTTGCGCACCAGCAAGGCTTTGAGAGTGTCATCTTTCGGGATAACCTAAATAAGTACAGAAATCAATTTCTCACCGTTCCATCTCCATGTTGTTGATGCTGTTGATGTTTGATACTCTTATCTGACTTCTTGGATGATTTCTTAGCTTTGCTTTCCAAGTAGCGCTCACGTAAAAGTTGTGTGTCTTGCTTCTGTTGCTCAATAAGACCATTATTTGAGTGTTCAAAGCGCGGGCCACAGTCCTCATGGTGCGCCCTGTACTTTTCAACCCTCCGGCGAAGCCGGTCTATGACCGCCACACTCTTCGGTCTTAAAATGTCACTCATGACACGTGCTATTCCGTTGAGGTTTTCACCTCGTACCTAAACTTCACGACCAATCACAAATCATAACAATTAACCGTTCCCTCGTCCAACTGTCCGGGTGGCACTAAATAAGTCCACTTTCCCTAAACACATACATAGATGCATATATATTTATTTCTGAGAGTTTTCTTCAAACGAAGAGTGCTAAAATGTAATAATATTTGTAGTCTCTCTCCCTCATTGTTATAGTAAATTCATAGTGTAGCAAAAGCAATGTACTTGTCATTTCACTACTCTTTTCTGTGTCAGGAAAAAGCCACCAAAAAGTTCCTGGTTTTATTTCGGGCTTTTAAACTTCACAGCTGCCTAGCAAATGAGAAGCAGCGGGGTTTTCGGAGCATTTAGGCCTCCACGTTGGTCATGGCCCCGGTCCTCGTTGTATTCTTCCTTCCGTCCGTTCCCTTTATTTCTTCCGTTTTCAGTTCCCTCCTCGTCTCTCCCAGTACTGCAAAGTCAGACAATTACAGTCCACTAAGGTTAGACTCACAGAACAGAGAATAATATAACGAGGGACTCCATTCGGATGTAACATTAATATCAGGCGCAAAAAAACTTTTCCCGATGAGTCCCTTCAAGTGTCCTGATTGAAAAGTTAATCCAATGTGAATTTCATCTCATCTCCAGAAATTTTTGAAATTTCTATCCATAGTCTCCTATAATTACATTATAATAAATCCTGCACGAATATACAAATGAATGGGTCGTTAATAGAAATTAAACGCTGATAATCATCAGGAAGGATCATATTCATGTGTAGAGCACCGTAATTGACTCATCTAGAAAGCTTCAAGCCAACCTGAATTTGTCATCCGAATAACACACCTTGTACGTTTAAATACAGTAAGTTGAATCAGTATCATGTACAATGGAGGAAAGATAGGGTTGAGAAGGGATTCCGTCCGTCAACCAAGGGGATACTACTAGCCTGAGACAACTCATTTTGGACAAATGTTTGACTTACACAATAACATATTATTTAAATTTTACAAGCTCTTCGTCCAAATAAATCATTCGGAAAATTACTTGAGTACAGTAGTCCCTTCCTTCCCGAGTCCGCGGACGCGACTCCCCCAGGGGAATTATTAATTTGGATTTCAGGACTTATTCAGTCAATTATTTGTACAAAACTCATACGGTGGACGAAGCTGAAACCTTTCGGACGGAACAACGTATTTAAAGAAATCGGAAGGGGTAACCCGAGTTGTGGCCAGCAGAATTCTTCACAAAAATGCCACATGGCACTTGAAAAAAAGAAAGGAATGATATGACGTATACCTCTCGGATTTGTGGTATACGACAAGAAATTCTCCCACTTATCAGCGCGGCAACTTTTTGATCAAAATATCAGATGCACAAAATTTTAAAAATAGTATGCTTTTCGAAATTCGAGGGTTATCGCCCATTTCTGGCAGGGATATCAGACAAAGGATACTCCTGACTTAAAATCACATATTGCCCATATATCTACAGCATCCCAACCCCAAGTCGAAATTAAGATGTTCTTAGAACTCTGTGGGAGGAGGTTAAAAATTAAAATTTTAACCAATTCCGTACAATTTACATCTCGATCACGTTGGAATAAAGCCATGGAACAGTTAGGCACGAGATGATAGTAATTTATAAGTGATTATCTAACCGGGAAATAAAAGCTAACTAATCCTAGCCAGCATTGCAAAATAATTACTAGAGTTAAAATAGAAAGCCCTTTTTAGAAAATACAAAAGAGACATGTAGAAATGATAGTAAAATTGGATTCAGACTATTATGTGTACAGTGTACGAGGGGTGTCCCATATGTTTTGCAATTACGCAACTGCGTAGTACGTATGACCTTGAATTGCATTATAGGCTTTTCATAATGCGATTAATAGTAAATGTTGAAAATTTGAAGGAAA
>JAQGCA010000015.1:0-82020 GCA_034698945.1 Protaphorura quadriocellata | reverse complement strand
GGACATTTTCGGGACGCCGGGACAGGCATTCAAAACCGGGACGATCCCGGAAAAACCGGGACGGATGGTCAGCCTAAGTGTGTGGAGTCTCGGTGGTATAAAAAGTGAAAAAGAAATTCAAAAAATACAAATCAAGAAGCGAATAAGATCTTTCCCACCTCTCCTGAACATTTTAATTTTAATTTTTTCTCACGGTGCCACTTTTCTTACATTGAGCCGCGTACGAGCAATATCATAAAGAATTCCTTACAAAATGTATGTCTAATTTTCTCTTACGTTTGAGCTTAACTTGGTAACTTTTCATAAATATTCAACATACTTCAATTTGTGCAGTCCGACTATTGTAGTACGTGAGAGCATCAGAGTAAAGATTTTTTCTCCCGACCGCTCTAGTTAATTCTTGTTCAACTGCCTTGTCATGTTGAGCTAATTGATGACAAAGAATATACAAGGAATGTCCCACCTAAAACCAATGACCCATTTTACGCCATGTATATGTCTGTATGTAATAAATTAGTCCTTGAAACTTGAATCGTTATTTAGACTCCAAATTCTGCTTACTTGTTTCGCAGCCACAGCAGTTCCTCTCATGTGGTAGACATAATCATCTTGATCTGAACTGTGAGCCTTGCCAATCATCTCAATCTAAACAAATATAAAGTATAAAGACATACGCATTTCGTCTGAGAAATTTTAACCGCACAATTTCAAAACACGTAAACAAGTCACAACAGGCGTGGATGTCTGGGTCTGGCTCAAACTATATCTGCAGAATTCAATAGCAGAGTCCTAGAGAGAGAAACATAGCCGATACGTAGGAGTTTTAGAACTTTGATATAATCATGGTTGAATTAAATCAAATGAGAGATGACATTCTAGGAAATCTGTTCAACCGAATAGTATTGAATTAATTGTCTTCCGTACCCACTCTCGTGGACGTAATTATGTGTTTGTCCGGAATATATTTTATTGAAGAGAGCTCTATCTAAATTCCTTGGAAAGTGGTTATTCAGCTTCCTCCAATGTTTTATTATAGATTTAATAAATAAATTATTTGAACGCACCATGTTTCGAATATTCATTTTGCTTATTTTCTCAAACTTCTCAATCCCATCTTTGCTTTCCATAAGAGAGAGAACTAATTTGCTGGCATGGTTTTTCAACTCCATGACTAAGTCCATGCGTCTCTTACTGAGCGGCGTGATATCATGGGCCACAAAAGTGGTGACAATGTCGATGGCATTAGACTCATGAAGAATGAGAGTATTTTGGTTCTCCAGACACGGGCCTTGACAGAACTCTGTGAGTGTCCTCAGCGTTTGATTGATGACCGCGATGTTGTGTTCATCCACAAGGAGCCCAATCAGTCCCGGACTTCCGGTGTTTGAGTCAAAGATGCAGTCAAGAAACACGAGAGTTTGAGAAACCAAATCATATGCGTATTTGTTTGCTTGTTGCCGAAGAAAACTCTGATGGAATTAAGACACAAAAGTATTACTCAAAAATATAATTGAATAGACTGTTCAGTAGTTGACGTACAGGACTTCTTCTTTCAGATGTCTGAAATATATTATACAAGTGGGAGACTATGTTTATGAGAAATTATGGCTTAAATTACGGGATGGGGTTTATTTTGGTAAAACATCAAACCAAATTATACATTCAACCATTTTAACAATTTCTGACTCAAGTTTAATGTTGAAAGGCATTTTCATAGTATACTCTCTTGATCGTGTTTGAAAATGGCGAATCAATCGTTCATCTATACGAACAAATTAGTTTCGTAGCTCTTTGAAATACCAATATGTTCTTCTATGGATTTATTATAATTCGCCATAAAATATTTGCGGTTGGACTCATTCACATCTTATTCGCTGCAATCTCACCTGCATCTCAAGATTGTGATTTTCACACAGAAGCTGGAGAAATCTGAGTGACCTCTCGACAAGTTTCTCACGTGGGTGTCTTAAGTTTGAAATTGCATAGCCATCTTTCCTTAGGACAGTCGTAGCCACACCAGCCAATTCATTCTCACCAACATCGTCGAAAGGATAGTTGTTCTCATTGTAATTGCTAATATCATTTCCTAAGTACAGAAATACAGAAGTATCTTACACAAAGAAATAAAGAAACAGATAGCTATTCGACAAAGCAAAACTTTAGCGATTAACAGGTCTAGAAGGAATGAATTAGCAGAAGACAGTAAAAAATTAGCGTAGTACTATGTCTGACGGACGAAAAGTAAGTATTTTGGGTTTCATTTATGTAACAATTAAGTGTTCCATTTGTCACCTCACCTTTCATGGCGGATAAACGTGCATAGCCCATGAATACTTCTTCCGTCGCAGTCAACATTTCCTCACTCATTTTCTTGGACACACGTAATATACTCCGACCATCTGCTCCAAAATCATCAATTAAATTTGCATTACTCATGATTTTGACATCCAACTTCTCACACAAAACTTCAAAACTTATTTTACCATGTGTAACACGATCTCTGGACAAAGTGCTGTAAGTTAGCGTTGACCTGGAGTCACCTCTAGCGATATCACTAATTTTGGTTCTAGCCGCAGCCCTGAGATCAGCTCCAACATCTCTCAAAATATCATTCAATACCTTAATTGGTTTACAATCATGTGAATTAGTTTATGGCGTTGATCATGATGAGGACTAATTGACTTCTGAGTAAAAACATGCCTGCATGAAATTATGACTGTTGGAGCACGAGGATAAATGCTGGTAGAAACTCTTTTGAAGTTCAACCGTCTCTCCACTCAACAAAGAAATTCCTAAACTTATGATTGACTCTTGGAGAACGTCTGGGGCTTTGCCTAATTTTGTCAAAAGCATCACGACCAGCCTCGAGGCTCCCAATTGATCCAAAATATAATGTGCTTCGCCAGACAGCTTCCCTTGCCCTGGAATTCAATCGTATTTGTAATTTTCAAAGCAAATGAATATATATTTGCCCCTGGTTCTTGTAGTTCCTCAAAATCGTTTTCTAGTTGCAGGTAGTTTTATTTACAAGTAAAACGTCCTAGTTATTGTAATACGTAATAATTATATACTCACATCCTCCGCCATTGGTTCCACCCACAGATACATCTTTACTTTTACTTTTCGCACGAGAGAAAAAAGAAGAAGGAACGTTGGCTGTCCCAAAATATTTGTCCAGACATTCTTGATGGATTTGACGACCCTAGTGATTTTTGCAAAAAAAATTAAAGGTGAGAAAATTTTTTCTATCAATATTTTACAACTTCAAACCTCTAAAGCAACGGCTTCTATTCCGGGAAGGAAAGATTGACGCAGCTCTAAGCACAAATCTTATGAAGGGCATTCATTAATAGACATTCTCCGAGCATGTTCTAACACAACTGAAGTTTTCTCGATGATACTAGGTTGTATCTAAAAATTACCTAGACAAGGTACCCTTAGTAGTAGGAGAACCTCTTTTAGGCAATTTACCAATTTTTGTACCCGTGACGAGTCGAAGCAACAGAAGTCCTGTATCAATATGCCACAAGGAACACGGGTTCTCGCTTTCTCCATTTCATGATTAGAGAAAGTTCGAGAATATACCGTCTGTGGAATTTTACTTTCTAATTTTTAGAAGTACGAGGGGCGTCCCACATTAGTTGGGAAAAGATGCCACAGTAAATTTCTAAAATTCCAAACAAAATTCCTAAACATAACTTAGAACGCTACTCAGAAATTGTTGTGGTTTTCGGCCTTCAGGTTCTTGTGCAAATAAGTTTTCAAGTCGAAATTTGGGATTTGTCATGGAAAACACGAAATTTTTGTGAATTTCTGCTGGCAAATATTTTTTTTTAATATGAAATTGTAAACAGAAATTCACAAGAATTTTGCCAAAACACATAAAAACAATGCTCTTTCGAAGTCACAAGTCTACCGATGTGTATCTTTTTTCAAATCTGGTCAAAAAAATTGAAATACAAAAATACACCAGGTCCGATTTACGACACAAATTGTGCTCGTGTAAAAAAACTAGTTGACACTAACACAAGGTTTACGGTTTGCAATTTAGTCATTTGGTTTGGGTTATCAAAAAGTAGTGTGCATAAAATTTTCATCAACGAACTTGGACTAAGGAAAATATGTACCAGATGGGTGTCATGACTGCTCCGAGTTCGCAAAAGCCAAAAAGAATTGCAAGGCCTCGACCTCTGATAAAGTTATATTAACCAAAACAAAAAAATATTTTGATTCCGGAATATGAAAGCTCATGCGAAATGGGTTCACCACTACGATTCCGAGTCTAATTATGAGTGCAATTTGGAAACAGCAGTCCTTTTTCTCATCGGAGAAAGAAAATTTCTACACACCCATCGCGCATGTCGTGGGTTCCATTTTTTCATATACTTTGACGGTATTCACCTAATCGAATTTTCTCCCCATGAAAATACAATGCTTGGTGGACATTGTTGGAAATTTCTGGATAATTTCATCAACGCATTAAAAAATAAATAAATGTGGAAACTGATTTGCGGACTTTTTCCCCAAAATTTTTGTGAACCGGCTCATAAAGCCAAAGTTGTAGAATTTGCTCTGGAGAAAATAAAATGTTCCAAACCGCGCGACCTATTCTACGGTCAAGACCATGCATCAGGCTATTTTTACCAATTTTTACTTGTAGGAAAATATTTCAGGGGAAATTTGTATTCAGATTATAATGAAGTGAATGGGGAGGTGCAAAACTTCTTTTGGACCGGACGTAAATACTTTTTTAAAACTGGTACGGGCAGCTAAAAGTCTAAGTGGAAATAGTGTTTAGAAGGCCAGGGAGACCATATTGAAAAATAATAAATCCAATTTGATGGAATTGTGCTGTTAAGTTGTCTTAAAAAATACATTCCCATTACTTCTGGGACGACCCTCGTAGAAACCCGATCTAGTATTTGAATTGTTTACGGTGTCCGAAATCAATTAAAAAAATGTAGACATACTTTCTCGGTGAGGACGCCACGTCTTTCCAACATGTCTTGCAGTACGTTGAGGATTTGTACGCACAGTTCGCTTTCACCTTCATCAGCCAATTTCTCCGCGTGTGAAATGAACCTGCGTTGAGATTGCGTCGTTAAACAAATATGTAATCAGTCTTACGTCCTACTACATAATCCATTTCATTTAATCCGTCTGTTTATTTTTTCCCATGTTGGTGAGGAAGGATTAAATTAAGAAAAAGCCATACAGAAATCAGACAGTATATATCACAAAAAGTGGAATGTCAAGACTTGGGTTAAACACACTCGGGTAACTTAAACCAGAGTTAGAATTCTGATTGAAAGGACCTATCTTCGCTCTTACACGCTTTACTTACTTTGCAATGAGCTTTCCATCTTGACAGAGTGCATAGTCTGGTGTTGACTTTGGAAAAAGTCCTTCAGCTCGACACAAGACATCCGTCAATGCCGTCGTCTCTCCGCAAATCATGTCCTCAATGGCGGGTCTCAGGCGTTTCAACATACTCTGGATTTGCAACGTTATTTCGTTCGAACTTTGACTGTGACTAGTCTAAAAATGTGTACACAAGGACAAATAAAACGTTTATATATTTTCAAAAAACCTCCGAACACTTTTTTATATACAGGGTGATGATTAAATATGATGTCCATCACTAACTTGTAGGGCTGAGATCTTTGGTTTTGGCACGTCCATCATAAAAATCCATTTCGCTCTTCTATTTATTTCAGACACAAAAAGATTTGAGCTTTTTTCAATTTCATTCGTTAAGTAAGAGGGGAGATGAATCAGACCCGATGAAACTGAAAATTCAATTATTTTATTCTTCATCTCACTTACAGTAAGTTATTTTAATGGGATTATTAACGCACCTGCATTGTACATAATGTTTAAACAGTTTTGGACTTCGTAGAGTTTATTTGGGTGTATCCATTTCGTGTGAGTTAGTCGATATATTGATTTAAGTAAATTGGTAAAAACTTCTTTGTGACCCTGGAACACAAGTTCGAGGTCAAATTAATATTATGAAAACATACATACATATGCGACGAAGAAGATCCGTAAAGTATGAAAAGCAGCCAGACGTGTTCAAGGCATTATTTACCATAGAGGGGTGGGAAATGCAAAAACGATGTACAACGAATTTTTAATTTAGCTTTTCCCAGGCCAAGCGAAAATGCAAAGGTCAGAGGCATGTGTCTGGGTCGGGAGCTTTACAAACATTAGTAGATATCCAATGTCTCACTCACTCACGATCCTGATTTCAATTACCAAAATAACCCCTGGGGAATGACTGAGTATTCGTTTCATGAATATTTTGACGACTGGGATGATGCATTCGTAGACATAGCTTTGACTCCTCACGTCAGCTTCAGCCTCACACAAAGGCGCATTTGCAATGTTCAGAATTTCCGGGAGAAAGTGTTTGTCCAGAATTGTCCACATCCGGTTTGAACTGTAGACGCTCCTGACATCTACTTCTGTGACCAGGAAAGCATGATGGAGAAATCCTACGTAAGCCTCTTTCACCTTCACAAATTTAACACGTTTCTTACATTTTTTTGCCGACATTCTTATCAAATTTGGGTCAAAGCTAGCTAATGCTAAAACCTGATTTAACCTTAGAATAGCCTACTCCAAGCACGAAAGTCCGATCAAAATTGGAGTTGGGGAAAAATAATTCTTGAATTTCGAAAAAATTCCCGTATTCTTGCCACGGCTACCCCACTGGTTACCCAAACTGCTTCTATTGAGTGGTAAGGTCCTTTCATACGAATAAAATAAATAATACCTCAGTTGAGAACTCAACGCTACATAAGACAGTGACGATTCTGTCCAGAGGCAACACGGACTGACACATTGACTCGGTGTAGACATTCTTTCCGATTGTACAAAAAGTTAACAAAGTCACGAACTCCTTATGAAATCTAGAATGTGGAAGTGTATATCCGTAATTTGAAATTAAATCTTCGACCGGGTGGATCAAACCGACTCACCTAAATTTTTCAATTTCACTAGGAAACACGTGCTTGGCGGTAGACTTCTCCACGTCAAACCCCAGGAAACTTACAGCGTCTTCATGGAAAATGGCAAGCTGTGAAGACAAAGAGCCCGAATTGGTCAATGACGGCCTGCAATTCCAACCGTTGCATAATATGTTAGTGTAACACACCTGGTACACAACGGTCTCCTGATTTCGTCTTACAATATACTGTTTCGGACATACAATATTTTGGAGAGTGATCAAATATTCGGACGCTTTTCCCCTTCCTCGATCTGGCTCAAACACGCGTTTAACTAAATACTCGATTATCCCGTCTTTTACGGTTGCACAAAGACTAATATTGTTCTCGTACACAGCTTGGATTGCAGCTGCTTCCCCCACCTGTGAACATGGATTAGAATTATGGCTCTATAAGCAAGTAAGTACATATCCCTACTGTAGTGTCCCCATGGGGAATCGATTAAAATTTAATTTACGACATATTCAACGTGAATGCCTCGTCACATGGAATTTATGGTCCCTATGTATAGTAGATTACCTGCATGCCCATGAAGACATGGACATGGTTAGCCATAATGACTTGATTTTCTTCATTCCCCATACAATAGACTTGAAAAAACTCGCTAATTTCTTGGAGCAGAGCTACTGGTAATTCATCTTTTGGTTCTTTCATCAAATGCAATACTTGGATTAAAACTTCCTCAACTTTGTGTTCCCGCAGGAGATGTTGATTTTGTCTGTTATTAGTCACAATCCCATCGGACGTCAAGTTTACACAAAGTCGTTTCAGTTGTTTTAAAATCTGCTCGAAAAATAATTACAAAGTTCAGTCAGATACACAAAAGAAATAAATTAAGGTTAATTTATTATTTACTTGAGTTATTGTTGGAACATGACTCATGAGTGGATATTTCAGAGATGGAGTTCTTGAAATAAAACTTTGTCTGGACATCAATTCATCTCCAGATTGAGATACAGTTGGCGTCTGTGGGTCGTCAATCGTTTGACTCTCCCCACCATCTTCATCCATACTTCGATACTGTTCGGGAACACCAAATAGAAAATAAATACCTGGTTTATATCATTCCAAAACTACTTTTCAGTCTTACTTGTCGTCTTAATTTTGCTTTGTACTCCTTTGTTCGACGAGTTTTTGCTTCTTTTACAGCGGATGAGATCCGTTCCAGTTGGCCCCTGATGATATCTAGCATGGCGTCATGCCTGCTGCTTATGACTTGTGTCTGTATAAAAAAGTTCGTTCGAGAGTGAGTGTCTGGTAAGACGTACGCATTTATTCGAATGAGCTACTGTACTTTCTCCAAGGCTTGAATTAATCGTTTCCTTTGATTAAAGATTGTGATTAATAGTTTTGTTGCACTTCGTATGAGAGCATAGTGAGTGTTCGATATGCTGTGGAGCAGAAGGCAGAATAACATAGGGTCGTCTTCACTACAATTGAAAAAAAATTAAAGTTCACAGTTATAGGTTTCACACGATGCAATATAAGTCAAAATAGAGAAATGAGAATCATGCCCATTTATTTACCAAATGCTGATTGACTCGTCAAAATATTTTGTGAATATTTCAAAGTCCAACTCTGCCAAATTTACTCCATTCTCAGACTCTCTTTTAAAGCACGACAGAAGATTTGTGAGCCGATAGTCCAAGACAACTTCAAATACGTGCTAAATAATTATCTCAGTTAGGTCAGAAATTAATTTAATCGAACTCTCGGCTACCAAAGGCAGAGCCGAAGCTAGGAATGGGCAAGTCCGGGCATCCGCCCAAGGGCGCGAGCTGATGGGGGCGCAAAAAAATTGAAAAAACGTAATATAATTTCAAATTTAAATCAATTTTGTATTTCAACTTGGAGCTAGCATGGAAAAAATTCTAACGAATTGTCTCCTTTTTCAGCATGTTGTGAAGAAGGGTAACAAAAACTACGCCCTTCGGGCCGATTGTCAATTTTTCTCAAATTTAAGCTTAGTACTGAGAAAACTGACAAATTTTACCAAAAACCAGCTTTTACATGCCCTTAATTTCAACCTAACCTCAAAAAACATTCGATTCCGGCGGCCCCTCCGCGGGGACCACCGTAAACAGCGGTCGCGCACCTCGCCACATTTCGTCAGGAGACACCCTCTGTTACCCACCTAACTAGTTGACCTTTCCTGGTGTCGTCAATAAGGGGTGCAGAATAAATTACATCATAAAAATACTAATAAACCTCTATTCGAAATGAATTATAAGGGGCGATTCTTCTTCATGTGCCCAAGGGCGCCAAAATCTTAGCTTCGGCTCTGACCAAAGGCATATCGGATTCGATCAAAAATCTTCAAGATTAAATATTAAAGACTAGTGAGCGACTGAGCGAGCATGAGAATTTATTAACAAACCTCATAGATTTCCAGAATGATTACTTTCATTTCTAAAATGACGGCGTTGTTTTCACTCTGTGTCTTCTTTGTCCGAGGCTCAAGCCCGTCATCTGACCTCATATGAATCGCACTTGAATTTCCTAAAATACAACAAAATGACAATTTAAGCTTATCCTGTTCGAGGCAAGTTTTTAGATTTTCGATAATGGATACTTACGAGGAAACGCTTGGGCGGAAGAATCCGTGCACAATGCAGCCAAAATTGTTCTGAGCGTTTTCCTCAAATTAAAGAAGGATTCCACACCGTAGAATCCAAAGCGAGCAAATTCCTTGGCAAGTTTTAAAATCTAAAGCAGAATAAGAATTCTATGTGATATACTACGAGAAAAGGAGAGGAAGACGCGCGAAATTGACGGAGAGTTAGAAAATTTAACTTGTTCAGATCTTGATAATGTAAACAAGCTGACCTCCACCGTTAGTTTGTTGTGCAGGATTTGACTGAACTCGGCTTTCTCAGCCACATCATTCAAATACTCATCAATAATATCCATGGTTGGTTTAAATTTTTCAATTTGCGAAGCTTTATCAGCTGTAATCGTGGCATGATATTCGTCATACCTGCAAATTGTTCAAAATAAAACTTAAATGGTGTTTTGGGTTTTCGAAGATTTATTGGACGTACTTCTGAATCGTGATTTCACTCGGGACTTGCCACCAGAGACGAGAGAGGGAAACTTTTTTCTCTTCTTTCTGTGGTTCAACATCCACATGGAGATTTCGTACCAGGCGGCAGCACGAGATTCGAAGCTCAAATGGCAAGGTTTTCCCATTTATACACCTTAGAGAAATGAACCAGTCGATTATCTGAATATTTCAACGGAGTATGTATTACATTGTTTATTTATTTTACCGGAGAAGAAGGTTAACCTTCAATTTGGGGGCCAATGCTCCGATTGATTTGCTATATCGTCCAAGGCACATATTCGAGAACAACTCCAACTGATGACAGTAATATTTCAGAATCGCAGCATCCTCGCCAAATCCTAAACTCGCCTTCATTGACAGTTCAGAAATTCGCTTACTCTGTAAAACCGGAAAGGAATTCTTTTATTATGCTTCACAATTAGACCTGTTCTCAAAAGTCAAAATGAGGGATGCTGTGGTAGCGGGATGCGATCCTATTTGAGTAGACAGAGAATATTAAACTAGACACGTCCAGTATCCCGTCAAGTATTTGGTAGGATTTCAGCGACATCTATTCGAAACATATACAATACTCCGCCTGGGAGAAGTACGATTGGTTGAATTGATACGTTTCACTGACCTTACGACCCTCCAAGTGCAACGTGATCTCACTAATTGGAGATGCGCATTCTGACAGCCTACCTCTCCTGCTATCTCTTTCAGAAACATCCCCGATCATTCTAAGATAAAAATAGTTAGCTTTTAAGATTGACAGACAAGGAAGAATTACTTTGCATACCTGGCTTCTAAAAGTACAGTAGAATTTTCAGGACTCAGTAATACAGTACAAATGAGTTCCTGTGTGCTTGGAATCCCAGTCTTGTTTGAGACACATAAATCAGAAAGGTGATCTAGGAACCGGTAATCCCAGTGGTCAATATTCTTCCCCAGAAGTCGTACGAAAGTGTTCACTTCATTAGACGTAATGTGCTGCTCTAATAATTTTCTGTTGTTGTGAACCAAGGCTGTAATCGTTTCTTCCGCTTGAATATCCAGACCAATTTGTTTTTGCATGAACCCGAATTGTTTTGCAATGTATTCCTGATTTAATGGTAATCAAAATTTAAAAACAGGAAACGCTTAGAACATTTCCAAATATATGTTGGCCAAAACTCACCTGGTTTTTTCGGTAATCCTGTTGACTCAGACACAGAATCCTATAACAAAGTCGGAATGTGTATTTCCAATTTAAATCTTGAAAATTTGGGCGCATATTTCCCGAACTCTCATCAAATTGAACCTAATCCAGAGTTGGAAAAACACGTGGGTTATGTTTTCCAAATTTCTTTTTATTCTAAATTATGCTGCATTACCTTCAAAATTTGAAATATATATTTAAGTAGAAATTGCTCCCGAAGAAGTTTCTGTCTTTCCCTAGATACTTCTTCGACGACAAACTCAACCGGATCCACATTCAGGTGCCTGGACTCAGATTGAGCAATGAAAAATATGACTTCTGTCAACGCATGGTCAGCGGTCCTAAGCAATGAAATACAGGATACAAAATTTTCTAAACGTTCCAGAGCTACTCATAAAAGTAGAACTTCCTTAATATGATAGACAATGGAGCCATAAGAGAGGTAACCTCGTATGACGCTACGGTTAGACGAGTATTTACCATTTCGTTTGGAAGTTGGAGATCATATTAAGAATATTCCATTGCATTTTAAATAAAAACGAACCTTCTTTCAGGATTGCTGACGACAGAACTTTCTAATTTGTAACAAAAATCCTTCAACACTTCCGAAACGTCATTTACAAAATCGAGATCTCGTACCTCGTCGGGGGAAACTGGTACGACTGCAAACGCTTCTTCATCTCTTCGCTCGGACATACAGCTCAGCTAAATATATGAAAAATTTGAGATTTCTGATAAATTTAGTAAGTATTATCGGAAGATGGCGTACCTTGTGCATGACCGGTCGAACTCCGGGTACGTCACCGTCAATGGCGTCATCAGTGGCCCGTACCCATGTCTTGGTGGCCATATGCCTGAGGCGAACATACGACGCTTCTGGAACTACCCCGTCCTCACTTTCCGCAGACGTCGGACAAAATTCAAATACTGTTGGACTTCCAAACTGTGAAACGACTGGGATAACCGAGTATTCTTCGTCTTCACAAGAACCTGAATCAAATTAAATCGAACGATGGTGAGTGGTGATCTCGGTGTAGCCATTTCTTGACTGATATTCCAGTTAATGTGTAGATTTATAACCACTATATATACCTTCACTTTCCGTAGATTGTTTGTAGTTGACGGTACCATTTGCATCAGCAGCTACGTAGAAACCAGTCGCCATATGCTTGAGCCGGTAAATCGAATTCCAAAGACCAGCTCCTGATCGACATGGATCTTTTTGTAAGACCTTAGATATTAAATATTAAATCAAATATTTAGTTGAACAATAGAGTGGTTAGAAACAAAATAGAGCCAGCTCATACTAAACCGCCTTCTCATATATCGAGCTCTTGATATTGACACAATTTTGATGCATCTTGTTAACTTGATACAAACAGAATTAAATGTAAATAGCCTTAATCTAATTTAAGTGACATTTATTCACCTCCACCTCCCAAAGAGCTTTACTGGAAGTTGCTGCATTCGCTGCAGCCCGCGCAGTTGTCCTAAGAAAAATATAAGGTTTGGACTTGTGCGTATCTAGCGTCAAAAATCTCTCCAACTCCATATGAAAAAGTCGGACCACATCTCCGCCCTTTAAAATCTTCGGCACATTTTCTGTATAGTTGAGGAAAAGAACTAGTCTCCAAGGCGTGAATGGGAGAGAACCGGAGGAGTTCACCTATCGCAATTGATTAACAATTTTTTAAATCCATAATCCAAATTACTCTTCTAAACATAAACTTGAGGATGCAAACAATCATGAATGGGCTTTTAATGCGCACCTCATGAGATCCAGCGTCATCGCTAAGAGATTCGTCTGAAGAATGAAGGCACTGCTGAGTATTTCCGACTGAACTCAATATCACTTGGTCACTGATTATAACCGGATCACCTGGTCAATAGATTAGTCAATAGTCGAATTCGTTTTACATTTTCCAGAATTCTGTAGATATTTCCAGGAATTCCCCTTACCGATTGCACGATGTTTGTAGGAAGGGACTATCTGAAACCACGAGTCTTCATTTCCGCGACGGTCTAAGTAAACTCGCATGGCTAGTTTATCCGACTTGGCCGGTATCCTCCGATTCACCGTCAGGTACTTATTTGACTTCATGTGTAATAACTTGATAAGAAATATTGGAAATGAAATATCAGGAATTTCAAATAAGTCTAACATCCTTCTTGGGATGCAGCGGATAGAGGCATCCAGGCATTGACTGAATTATCCGGCTTGTGACCTGATCAAGTTATCCAGCCAAATATTGGTCGAATATCCGCAGTATCTATGGTTATACTAATCAAGTCTTACTTGTACGTTAATTCCATAGGAAAGTGGAAGCCCAATTCTTTTAGAAGTGTCCTTCCCATTCTGCTCCCTTTCCAGCTCTGCAGCATGCTAATTAGAGGAACCAGACAATATTTAGAATTGTTTTAATTATTTCTAAGTTTTCAATTTCAAATTGGGAAAGTACGTGGAGACTCCGCATGAGTGTTGCCTCATCCGCAGTCCTCGTCGCAATATTTGTTCTTGATGCATGCCAGTATTGTTGTTGAGCAGAATAGCGAAGTGCAGGACATAATTTGAAGAGACAGTCTATTAAAATGATCAATGCGGTATTTTAATCAACGTAAAATACTAGACAAAATAAACCATCCACATTATAAGTTTTGTGTTTTGAATTTAATAAGACTTCCCGAATTTTAAAGGAATTCAAAATAAGTAATAATTTTTGTTGTTTGCAACACAAGTAATGTTCAATGTGAGTGTATCCCCGTGTGTATCCTGATTCTATCTCTGGAGGGTGGCTTGACATCTTACCTCGAAACTTTTTTGGAGGTTCTCGTACATTTCCATTCATAGGGCACACCACGCAGCGATCATCGACTGATCTGTTTGGGAAAAAATTTAAATTAGTAATAGGTTTGCTACTCTTGCCATATTGACTCAAATTGTATTGCAGTGTTCTGAATTTGTACAACGATTGAGACCGAAGTGAGGTTAAACGGACATAAACAAAAATAACAGAGACTAACAGTTTAATTAAATTTAAACTTTCGAAGAGCGACGAGTAAAGCATATCATCTTATGGCCTTTTTGCTGAGCCCATATAGTGCTGTGAAAGTGAAGGGTTTCTCATTCCAATTTGGCACAAACATTATATGGACGCATTGGTGACCTGCCTCAGAGGTCACCCAAAGTTTTTTCCGGGTTAAGTCCTTAAGAAAAAGTCTGCAGTGGGTCTTATGCCGAGTTTTGGGGCCAATCGTACCGGGGATCACTGACCCATGCACTTGACGTGATGTCTTTTTATATTTCCGGCGGACTCCGAAAATACAATGAACTTCTTTCAAGATTGTTTGGCACCCTTGTGTAACTCATGGAAAAATAATACTTATTTTAAAGCATTTAATACGAAGAGTTTTGCCGTTTTATGTCGAGTAATGTTGACGTTGAATGTTTGTTTTATTAATATATAAAATATATTATAAATACATATATATTTTATGCAATTATAATAATTAATTAATTAGTGTTATGTCAACTCTACGTGGGTTTAGATTAATTTCAGTTCCGCAAATTTTCTTTATCTATCCCCGATTATTGCAAAGCAAAGCAATGAATTCATGCGATCCTATTCATACTTATTAACCGAACCCACTATTTGACATGGTGGAAACTTTTGCAGATTAAATCAGCATTGCGGTTTGGGATCAAAATATTGGATTATGAATTTCTAATACACTCGTTGTTATCGAATCCTGCATGGATGACAAAGAATTAGCGCCCGCATTACCATTTACTCAATTTGTCACTCACTGTCGTGTCGTATTTCACAAGAATTGTTTTCTTTAGTTTAAGCCTATTTGAATCCGAAAATCCCGAGATCTGCAACTAATCTACGGCACGCACAATGCTAACGCTGCATAAATGCATAATCATTCTTGTTTATTATAAACTGGAACTCTACAGGATGGTTCATAAAATTTTAACCATTCCGCAACAGGATTCTAACAGAAGCAAGTGAGACGGATAAAACTTCCGGACCTCCTACGCTTAGCAAACAGTAAAACACTAAAATTAACTTTCCAGTCTTTCTAGAATTTCAGTTAATTCTACTTTGGCCATTCTGTGCGGTTCGTCATCTGAGAAATGAGTATTATCCAGGATGCAATGGATTTCACATTAAATTAAATTAAAAGTGTATTTGTTCAGTTTTTTTTAAAACCTCCAAGTTAAGCTTAAAACAAGTGGGAGGTGAAGATTTATGCAGAGCATGCGGTGTTATGCGCTGTATAGTGTATATTCACAAACATATCCAAATGTAAGCGCAGATTTTCTACTAAATGCATATCTCAGCAGGGATGGAAATCGGAATCGATTTCGAAAAAAATTAATATTTTGACCAGAATTGGAATCGGAATTTGAATTGAAATCCAAATTTTCAAAACATCAGAATTTGAAATTGAATTGGAATCGAAATTTTTGAATGCGTTCGAATTTAAAATCAAAATCGGAAAACTAGTAATTCGAATTAAAAAATCGGAATTCGAAATAATTTTTCGAATTTCCTTCTCTGCCATAAGCAGGTACATAATCTGAATCAAAATTGGAATTAAAATTCGAAAAAAATCGGTAATTTGAGCAAAATTTGAATCGGAATCCGACTTTTTAAAACATCGGAATTCGAATTTTAATTCGAATCGGAATTTTTGAATACATTCGAATTCGAAATCAGAAAAAATAGTAATTCGAATTAAAAAATCGGGATCGGAATTCGAAATAATTTTTCGAATTTCTATCTCTGTATCTCAGATTTTCCCGACTCCCCTTGATTGAACTGTTGGGGAGCAAAACGCTATGCGAGCCAACCTGTACATCAAATTCTCTGCTTGAATATTAGAACAATCTGGTCAATAATATGGACTCAAGAACATACATAGGTACTTCTATTTTCCCTGTTCTCATTAGCCCGATTTCGTGTTACGAGAAAAAAAATATTCTTAGAGTTTGATCTTTTGTCGAGTACAAGTGACCAGTTAAAAAAGAGTTAATTGATTTTGATATTGCACCACGACCGCCTATTTAATTCGTGGTCAATTAGTAAAAAACTAGCTACGAAGTTCTCCCGAGAATTGTTCTGTACCTTATCACACCTTCAGCTAAAAATTGATTCTGTTAATTAAATTAGAACAACACGTCAACTAGTAGCAAGTTTACTGACATAAAATATGTTTTGTAGACTTAAACCACTATATTCCTATTTACAGAGTGGTTCATAATATAGGCTTAAAACGGTCAGAATTTCTCGGCACTGCCTGGCCCGGTCCTGACAATAAAATATATTCTAATTTATCGGTACACGGCATAATAATAACCTTGTATGGACAAGGGTCAACATGGGTCATATGAATTCTAAACTAAAACAATCCAATTTTCATCCTTGTGTCTCTTGTGCCGATTCCGAATAGCCATTTCTGCGCACAGTTAACAGGCACGATTTGCGAGGTCAATAGCTTCATAGATTTCACATCTGGTAAATAAATGTATATCATATTTTTCTAGAAACTTCCAACTTGGACTGTAGAAACGGTGATAGAAGACTCTGACCTCCTTGTGTTGGACAACACTTGTATTGGACTTAAGTTGGTTATGAGTTTAGCAAACAGGATATTATGGCTTTGACCTCTAATATTTATTTGTACATTAGGTAGTGAATTACCGAGTTTTTAGCCAAGTTAAATCAGAATTTCAGATTCCTGCATGTACCAGCATCCTCTGAGCAGATAACACCTAACAGTAATGCTAATGCATGTACATAACGTATTTAATACATGCACGCGCGATGCGGCAATGTTAATATAGGCCTTGAAACTTAATAACTAAGGCTTATTGCTGATCATTATTTTACTTTACATATAATTTTTGTTGTTAATTTGTCTACACATTTAAGGATTCAATTGCATAACGCTCATGTATATTATATTAACCAACAGCAAAAATATTAGGATTAGCAAATCACACATGTCCGCGACCGGCAAAACCCTGCTCAGCTCAACAGACGAATTTGCAATCTCATCATGCGAAAATGTGAAGTAAAAAAGTACATATCACATCATCCCCCCGATTGCCACATTATGATAATGATAACAATTATTACTACTCGAGTATCAACACTCGCGTCAAATTTATTGTACACATTAAAATAAACTGAGTCTAGTGAATATAGGAATTACATTTCAGCTCATGTTTCATAATAATGGCATTCCTTTGCAAAAAAAATGTTTTCCTTTATTCTAGGCCGCCCTATTAAGTCTGACGACAACAATAAATAAATCATTCGAGTTCAATTTGTTATCACTACAAGGTCATATTATGATAAAGAAATTACGGTCTTAATAGAAATAAGTAATAGTAAGCAGTCCTTTCCGGCTTGGAGAAATTTAGTTGGACATACCCCAAAGTGCTCAAAAATCCAGGTGTATTTCCTTCACCATAAATGCTCACAACATCCCCGAAATGTAAAACTTTTGCGCTTTGGCCAACTTCCATAATGAACTTATAAAATGAACACAAAATTCGTTCACATACAACTCGCACCTTAACATCTGCTAATTTTTTCTTCTCATATTTTGTTTCATGAACAATTTTTACAAAATCATCACATTTTTGTGGAGGAATCACACATTCACTTCACATGCGGCGTCTTAGGATTTTAGACTAATCACGTCCCAGACGGACTTCACATGCACAAATAACATGCAGAATCCAATCCAAAAAGCAAGTGTGCTGTAAGTTGTTGTTTGTTGCTTGTTAAATTCGCAACGAACTACTAAGGTACTTCCCATAATTTGAATTCATATTTAAACTGAACAGCCCAGGAGTTTTAGTAGTAGTTAAGTTTAATCATATATAGGTGGTTTAGTGTTCAGTATTCATATTCACTAGAGTATACGATGAAATGGCCTTCACGGGGTACACGATCCACACGTAACTTAACGAAATGCAGACACAAGGCCCCAACAAATATAACACTACAGAAAGTACAAGTACAATTCATGTACCATTCTCTCACACTATCAACATTCAGAGGTATTTAATAGTAATAAATATTTTGGAATCCATCACACTTGATTTTCTTTTCACCCAATAAAATAAACAAATCTAGTTTTGAGATGACCTTCTTTTCACAAATTATACACAAATCTTACTGAATACCTGAATGTTCTGATAATATTCACTAGCCGGGATAAAGAATTTAGAAAAATATTTACTATACCAGGAACTATTCATTAAAAACAGAAGATATAAAATAATAAAAAAAATATTGCCAATCAATCTATACTCGGTTGTATGTCTGATCGACTACTGCCTGTACATGTACCGTGTGTAACTGACTAACAACAAGGTATTCTTCACCAGACGCGTTTTTGCAACTGACTTTTAGAAGAGAATTGCAATTGTAAGCAAGATATTTGGGGAATAGCTGTCACAGGAGAGCATGAAGTCAAATTTTCCAACAGGTCACAGGCCTATTCGTTTTGGCCAAATCTTGACAATATTATCTACTGTGGCATTCGGAAGGTACGCTACTATAACGTTAATTGCAAACTAATTATTTTACATTAGAGTAACAACGCAATCAACGTCATGGGATATTTCATTTGAAATAATCAAAGACCACTTCAACATTGCAGCCAAAACTCCAAATCTCTCCGGTAGAATTTTCAAGCAATTACATATATAAATATTTCACTGACGAGTAATCGAAGTCTGGACTTTGGTGACATTTCTGAAGACTAACAACAAAAAAACAGACAGGAACAAAGTTTTTGCCCTATTCATTTTCATTTTGCCAAAAATTGCCTGATATGATTTGTTACCTGAGACAAGTAACCATTTAGTAAGCCATTCACAGGTGAGACTGAAGGACGTACAGGTAAGTAAGTACAAGTACAAGTACAAGTCTAAGTTGGATGGTTTAGTTTGGACAGATTTGACTTGACATGAAGTTTGAGTTTAATAGTCAGTCCATCAGTCGATGGAGGTTGGAATAATACAACGAGAGTTTAAGAGCTACCCCAAACGCCGTAAGACAACACCTTGCTTTCCCATATTTTAGCCAACTAGAGTCAGAAATGCATTGCAATATACGTAATTACAATTGGAATGAAATAATGTAAGAGGACACGCGAACTGTACGGACGTCTTAAGTATTTCAGATTACAACTCATGATTTACATTTTATTCCAGTAAAACTCGGTTTCAGTTATTCAGTTTCAACAGTTAAAACAAATACACGCTTTCCCTTAACCTCTTTCCCTCGACATTAAACTATGTATTATTATGATTGTTTCCCACATTCTATTCAGTGCTGTCACAAAAAAATTCAAGGATTTACGAGCGTGAAAACGCGGTGCATCGCACAAACTAGAACAAACTGGAATTCGTCACACATTGTGCCTGCAAGACTGAATAAAACTTAATTATCCATAATACAGTGAAACTTGTCGCTGCGACCACCTGAGTAGACAACCAAATTCGGTCCCTGACGTCGCTAGTAAAAATGGACACCTTAATTGACTTAAGGTCAATTATCGCAGGAAAATTTTGTCGTATAGATAGCGTTGATTTAGCAGTGCCCGAAGGAGCGTAACAGTAGTTGTATGTATAAAATATTTCAGTGGTGAGAAACCTCTTTAAAACATCCGCTTGACATTTCCGTCCGAGAGTACCCAACCCTTAACAAAACGAGATGATAAGGAGTTAACCTTTACCACTATGCCATGACGGACTATCTAATAGAAATAATATAATATAGTATTTTATCTATTTATTAACGTAGTGGATTCCATTATTCCATGATTAGGCGTATGATGTCCGAACATAAATACAAGTAATTTACGAAGAAATTTGGGATACTTTTTGGAAGCAAACCTGAAAAGTCTAACCAGGGATAACAATAAATTTCTTTATGATGCATGGGGAACTAGGGGAACCGGCAAAACGTATTACTAGCCTACAGGTTTCGGTGGATATCTCATAGGCTGTATAAGGCTATGGATAATTGCTATCCTAAAATTCACAAATCTGGCGATCCTTTATCCCAAAACTGAAAAGTGGATTAATTAATATTTTGTCCAGTGTGCGGTATGTAGTACAAATGAGGGTTGACTTGCTTGATTTGGATAATATGAGCCAAATGACAAAATGTATAGCTGAGGAAATGAACTGCAAGGCCGCTGCGACTACTGACACGATGACTTTTTGGACTGTGGCTTCCTCTCATTTAGTTAAATCCAGTTCCCAACGCGCTATCCACATTTCTTGTTTCCTTTAATAATGGTGAGACTTTTTAGTAGTACAAGGAAGTTAATGTATAGCTAGTCGTAGTTACTCGTTTCGTATGTGCAGTGTAACTTTAGTAAAGGATGATTTTCCGCAAGTTATGGTTTGCTCTGGTGTTTTTAGCTTGTGGAGACGCTGAAACGGATCATTAGTGGGTCAGACCTTGCCTTGCAAATTTTTCGTACACAGACTTTTCTCTGCACTCACATGTGAAGAGAAGGCAACAACCCGTAAACATAAAACAGAACCAGTTATGAAACAACCTATTCATAGAATTATGACAGGAATATTTAGCACAAAATGAATGGTATTGTTAATAGGTAGAGTACAAGGCAAGAGCTTAGATTTAGATTCGTTGGTTTGCTGAAAAACATTCTGGTACTTCAAAATCTTCAAAATCTCAGAAGAAATATCCCGTGGAATTAAATTTGAGTACCGTTATTATAATCATGAGACATGTACAATGTATAAGAAATTTGGAATCTGATTGGCGTCTTTGTCCTCAGAACGACCGGCTTATGAAGCCAAAATTGACAAATTTTCATTGGAGAAAACAAAATTATCCAAACTACCGCACCCACTCTACAATCTGGGCCATGCTTCAAGCTATTTTTGCCAATTCTAAACTTTAGAAAAACGCTGCACGGAAAAGTGGTATTCAGGTTATAAGGCACACGTGTAGTCTTGACGTAAAAGGCTATCGAAATTATTTTTTAAAACGCTGATAGACAACTTGAAGTCGTTATGGATATATATTTTTTCTAACTCGAGGAGAACTAGATTCAAAAATAGTAATTACAATTTTAAGTAATTAATTTCGGTTTACCAGTTATGCCAATGGGAAAGTTACTGATTATTCACTCCTCGTATAACTAGTGCTATTTTGTTTTTCATTTTTGAATCGGGATTTTCGGGTTGAAATGGAGTGGAAGTACAACTTCTCGCAGCATACGTAGCCAGTTGAAAAAAGTAAGATAACCGTTCCTATGTTCAATTAAGTTTTCTCAGAACAGGAAGCCTTTAACCCCAACTTGCCGATAATTGAATTAAGTCGAACATGTTTGCGTTTAAATTGTTGTTAACACTGACTGGCTTCCGTTAGATTTCAAATGAAGAGATTGAACCAGAAAATTAAAATGCGACGTCAACAACTCGCATAAGTAGTCCTGGAATTCTTGAGACACAAGTTTCAACTGTACTCTGGTTATCATATTTACGAGCAGACCAACTCGTGTTTAATTTGAATGTACCGTGTAGCCCAATGAAACTTATCACAATTTCGGAAGTTAAACTCACGAAAGTGAAGTCGGAATTACACACAACCAAGACCATTCAAATAGGAATTCTTCAGCACAATTATGAAACATTCTTTGGGAGCGCTTACTGCTCATGTCATAATCGGAACCCGGATGACTTGCGCAGAGTTCGGCCAATGTACGTGTTAGTCCTATTGCAATTGCTCATTTACCGACTGCGCGCTCGCTAACCCCAATATCTTTTAATAACTAATTGTGTGTTGTAGTTATTCTAATTCGAATGGGGTAGGTCTGATGTGACTAATGGTTCAGGTTATTCAGCTGCTCATTTTCAAAGTGTGAAAGCTTAAAAGAAATGAAACCTGACGGGAAATCTCAATTTCTCTGTGAGGTTTAACCGCTGAAGATGACGAAGTCACAATATGAGCATAAAATGCATCAAAATAAGAACGAGTGTTTATTTCCACTGAATTCGCTGGAATGACAACTAAAAACGTGAGCTTTTCAAAAGACATACTACAAAGTTGCAATGCACCCTTACGTTGGCGCTTTCGTGCTAACGAGGTCAACCTTCAGGCAATTGCGGAACCGTGGTAATAATACGTTACGAATTGAATTCAATTCATCTTCTAACGCTCCGTTCATAGCTGGAATTACTGACCATCACAACAAATCTAATTTTCATGGTTACAAACGGTGCACGATTGAACAGAAGGTTTTTTGATATGTAAACACTTTAAATTTTAATACAAATTGTACTTTGTACAATTTGTGCATGCATTATATGCTTGTGTAACGAAAAGTCCAGAAATTTGTAATTTAAAATAAACTCAGAATTCTACACGCTATTCCAGGCCATGCCAGTTCTATTAGCCGTGGCTCTACGATTACGGTTGCAATCATTCGTACAATTTTGGCTTTGTAATGCATCAAGACTTAGGTTTAAAAAAAACCCACTAGGTTTGCCGTATGGATACCACCAAGGCATTTTAAAATCTTAGTAAATAAATTAGGGTCTACTTTAGAGTATAAAGATCACAACGAATTTCAAGACCACCGAGATTGGATAACTATCGAATATTGTCCCTGAGCCAAAGTAATCCAGTAATACCATTTTTCGTGACAGTTGATTGTAATTTACGTCTACTTTCATTGAATCCTCTGAGTACTTAGAGTGAGTATCTTCTGTGTTAAAAATACTGCTGATTCACGAGTCTTTCTACAGATCCCTTAACGCAGTCATGTTTAATCAACATTTCATTGCAAACAACTTAGGTATCTAATTTTGTGTATATTGAGTGCATTTAACAGTTTAGCACCAATTCTGTAAGAACGGAATGGACGGAAGTCGAAATCGAACATTAACCCTTCCAACAAACTTACAAGCATTAATTAATATGTTTAGATGTTCTGAATTATAAACAAATTATAAACTTATAAACTTCAAAATTAGTGAGACAAACTGTTGTACAATCTAGTCAAAGCTTAACAACAATTTTTTTCATGCATCGTGAAGGTTACAGGAAATCATAGAAATAGTCAAGACCTTGACCTAATTCCCAAATTGCAACACCAGTCCCCAGTTTCTCGGCTAATTGTATTCTCCGACGAACAGATAACAGCGTTGGATAGAACACAGTGTGGGTTCCGTCTTTGTTTCTGTAATTAAAATTAAGGAAACTGTAATTTTGAAGAGTGGAATTGAATTTGATAATTCGTTTGCTTTGATTTACTGACTTGGCTTCAAAATAATGCTCCTCCACATCCTCACTCCACTGAATTTTCTTAGTCAATTTCAAGAGATCAAAATAACTGTTTCCAAACACTGCATGTCCGCCTGTTGTTGTGTAGTCGTAGCCATAGAAGTTCAATCCAATTAAAAATTTGGATCTCTCTATTTTCGTAGGGGCAAGGGTTTCCACACATTTGGTGAGCCATTGTATTGGACTATTCGCTCCTGAAATATATTCTCAAATTAACATTCCATAATGCCAAACGTCGATAACACTAAAACATTTCTCCTAACCTGGCCGTTCAGGATTTGAATAGTCATAGGTCATTAAGGAAAAGTAGTCGACGTATTGAAAGATGTGCTTCATATCATCATGCTCTACCAAACCAGGTTTTCCTGTATTGGTTAGTGGGGGCGGTAGAACAAGGACGAAGGTCAAATTAGCCTTTTTCAGGGAATCTCCTACAGTTTTTATGAGCATTTGTAAAGCTTTTCTTGCTTGACCTCCCAGTTGGCTCCAAACTTCCAATACGATGCCATCAAATTTGTATGCCTGTTAAGTTGTAAATTCCACAATCAACGAAACATAGTAATATATTTAGAAAAGGTTTTCAATTACTTTTGCGGACGTAATCAGCGTTTTTGTAAGCTCTTTTGGTTCCGATCCGGTCGTGAAAAGGGAATAAAAATCATCACTGCTCCAACCATCGAAAAGTACTCGGGGGAGAACTGAAAATAAAACAAGGGATACACTAAAATGTGAAATGCAGAAGACTAGTCATACATACATAAAAGCTTTTCAGATGTTCTCGTTTTCAGCACTATGTATATTCTAGAAAATGTTCAAAAAATGAAGTAAACCATCTCAATCGACAACGGACCAAAACAAGAAATATTTTCATAATTTCAATTTCTCTATATACAAATAAATTTCCTGAGTCGAAAAAATATGTAATACTCCTTCAAAAGTTAAAAAAACGAATACTCGTACCGATATTAAAAAACTCATTAACTCGTTTACCGTTCTAGTATAGGTTTAAAATCAGAGACTTTTTCGCCAATAGTATTGTCGAAATTATAAATAGACTTACTCTTGACTTGAGACTTCTTTCCTCGTTTTCTAACTTCTCGAACCCAATCATGATCTATATCATGAGTTCCTGTCATGTAGAAAGTTCCGCTTGGTTTTCTTTTCACTTGTAGCCATACAGGTGAGATCATTGTGAATTTATTGGCAAATATTTTTGCAACATCGTAACCGTGATTATTCCACTGCGATTTGTAATTTCCCATTAATAATTGTATTACGGATACTACTACGACAGATATTGAAAGGATATTTTGAAATACTTACTGGAGTAACGTAGCCTAAAACTTGACCAGTGAAATTTCTCTTATTTACACTTTTGGAGTACGCACCACTTTCATTAATTATGTCTTCGACGTCCGGAGTCTTCACAACGAGGTCCCGCTGATACACATTCTCTGGTATTGGTCCAACCTGGTAAGAGAAGAATCAATTGAATAAAAAATAGTTGTAAGCATTTTAAAAATAGTTGTAGAAAATCGGAGGTCAGTATAATTAATACTGCACAGCTCTATAAACAAAGTTTCTGTGTTCGACACAAATGAATGAGTTAATTACAGAAAGTATTCCTGACTGTGAAAATCGAATAAAGATTTCTTGTCTAATATAAAATCAAACTGAGAATTTCAATTAGATTTTAAATAACATAAAGCAAGTGCTCATCACATCAAGAATTCATTCTAATTTAAGCGCACATGAAGAAGAAAATAGACAATAAAATATCACTTTACCTTCAAATTCTCAAAAGAAGTGTCCCTCGATGTGTTATCATTTGGTGATATCGTCGCGACAGTAAAAAAAAGAATGAACAATGTCGAGATTTTTACAACAGCCCACATTTCTAATTTCTAAAACTCCAGAGCTGTCAAAAACAAAATATTTTATAAACAGATCTTATAAGGCTATCATTCTGTGAATTAAAATTTTAAACAAAATTGGTTTTCTTACGTTTTCCGATGGTTTCTCCGAGTGTCCAGATTCTTCCGTTCCAGAGTTTCTATTCAACTAAATCTCGTGTCAATGTCTTAGCCTCAGTTGTCACTCCAGCATTATTATTGAAATGAAAAGAGTGGTGAAAAAACAGACTTGAGGTCATTCCTGTCAAAAAACCGGTTCAGAGTCCATGTGACTTGGCCACCGTAGACCTAAATAATGGCGGTAACCAACTCAAGTTCAAGATTGAATGGGGCACGTGGAGACAAATAGCGACGCTAAAGATTTCTTCTGGTGTCCGACATGGTGCAATTGTACTGGAATCTGGAATGTACTGGAATTATACTGGAATGATAGTGTTCACATCTCATCTTTAATTATACTGGAATGATAGTGTTCACATCTCATCTTTAATTATACTGCATTTTCAAAATTAACATGCTTGAGGAGAACACTGCAAAGAATTTCCATAATACATTATTTTACCAAAATGAAGGTAATTTTTTATTTGGATTTTAAGACAGATTTTCGTCTCCACAATGTATACTATGTTTGAAAATTAGAAGATATGCATTAAAATTTAATTTTAAAAACAATACATGCAGTATTAAAGTACAATTATTTTGCTCGTCTGGTCAGGTCAAGAGATACAGTTCTTGCAGGTGAGTTTAAGTAATTTTAATTTTAATTATAATAGTTTTAGTTTTAATGTGCTACGTTCGGAAGGGGGAAATAAAAGCTAATGTCAGCTTATTTAGCGTTAATTAATTTTATCCAGTATTTGAGAGTTTTAAGTTTGAATAAATAAACTCGGTCCATTCCATAGCCGATATCCATACATACTTTGAAAAATATATTTTTTCCACATTTGTTCATGCTGAGATTTTTGAGCTTACAAATCTCGTAGAGATGGTTTGAAATACAATGGTTTGGATTTAGAACGTTTTTTGTGAAGATACTACCGAACATTACCTTCTTCAGCTTTTTCCTACTAGATCTTTTTCGCAATAAAACGTTAGATCGTTGGATTTTTTCGGCTTCAGTGGGGGAATACGAAGAATGCACGTAATTTCGTCATAAAAATTGTCTTAAATTAAAATAAAAGATCTGAATGACAGTATCAATCATATATTATTAATTAGGATGGATATCTTACAAGTGGACTCGTATTTTCATATCCCAGCGTCCCTTCCACTCGAGAGGGAAGCACCCGGGGTGTAACACTCCGATTTTGCACTAATTAGTTTTGTTCGAAAGAGTTACCCCAAAAAGTAAAGTGTCCCCATCCAATACGCAAAATCCCAGTCTCATTTTTTTGAAGTTTTTGAAAAAAAAAAGGCAAGGGAGTCTTTGTACTCCAGATTTTAGTATGGGATATCCAATGGAACTTTCCCCCAAAACTGATCTGAAGACCCAATTTTCTTTAAAAATCGAAAAATATTATTTTTTAAATAAAACCATTGAAATGTTTGGAATAATGAATTAGAAGATGAAAAATTACATAACTTGGTATATTTGAATGTGTTTTCGCCCAGAGAACAATACTACATGTTATACTATTAATTTGCTACTGATTTCTGGGCACTCTGCACTTTTTCGAAAATTTTAAATATTTTTTAAAATTCGAATTTTGAGTATTTGGTGGAGACACTTTACTCAAATTAGATTTTGGGGTAACTCTTTCGAACAAAACTGATCGGGGCAAAATCGGAGTGTTACTCCTCGGGTACTTCTCTCGCCGGTGCCTTTTTTTTGGTTCTAGTGAAACTTACCCGGTAGTCTGCAGATAAGCTGGAGTTAAGTTCGAGAAAGCTGTTTGTCGGAATATAGGTTTGTATTTTGTTCCACAGATGAGAGGACAGTCAGTTTGTTCGACCTTGCGGCTCCGGTTTCCGGTCCATCCAGTTGGGTGAAAGTCGTGAAAGTAGTGGAATAGTATAGTAAAATACAGTAAAAACTTCAAAGAGTTGGTTCTCCAATAGACTCAAGTCATTTCAAAAGTCGTGGAGTGGTAGGTCTGGTTCCCCTTTTAGCATTACATTGTGAGGTTCTATCCTTTGGACAGTCATGGTTTTGGTATTTCCGCTTGAAGTCAGCTCAACGGATATTATACAAGAACAGCTAAACTTCTTCATACGACCACCATAATTTATTTATTGGTCTAAATGGGAAGGTGGTCTTGCTATAGAATTTGCTTTAAGAAATAGTAAACAATTGGAAAACCAAGCTATTATAAAATAGGGAACGCATTGGTCAAACATCGAAAGCAGGGTGGTCAGATCACAATTTCTACTGGTGGTTTGCCGTTTGCGCCTAACTAATATTTGCAACCCCGTCAACCCATGATTACATAATCAATAATTTCAATTACAGTAAAGTAATGAGGAAACAGAAAATCAATTTTGTTAAATTAAAGGTACTTTGAACTCTAGTCATGGACAAAACTCGTATAGCCGATTTCTACAAAATTAATTCACCGTACACACGAGAACGTTTCGTGGGCATCTTATCATATCGCCATTTCAAACCGTCCTAGCCCAAGTACACTCGTCTACATGGGCTGAGACGTGAAAGATGATACGAATAACGTGTTTTGTTATCGAGTGTATCGATTTGTAAGGTTACAACCAAAAATAACATCAGGTAGTCATAAATGTGGTGTCTGATTTCCGTCTTATTCATAACAAGCAGCCAACGCGACAGAAGAGATTAGTAAATTCTACTAAGGTATTCCAATCGGGATGAAAAGTTAATCTCTTTCAAAAGTATTCGAATATTTTACTATAAATGTCAATTATTGTGAGCACGTCAATAGAGCTTAAAAGTTTACAGCACACTTAGAGTTTCCCCACCACATCAAATGGAGAAAGGGGATAGAAAGTGTTTGATTTTGAATACTACTCTGGACAGTTTTTCCTCTCTGGAAATATAGCTTCACCTGTCCTATCGGAAGTTTTTACGACTTTTATTGAAAATGACAAGGGAAGAGAGAAATGGAAATGGTTGTAGGATGGAGTGAGAAGGATAAGACACGTAGGTAAATTTGAAGAGCAGAGAGCGTAAAACTAGAGTCTAGTATTTTTCTTTTTTCTTTTGGAAAGTCCTCCTCAATAATGGGAGGAGGTGAGTAATAAGGAGTGTCAGGAGAAAGTGAGTTGGAGAGAGAAAGCCAAAAGAACTGAGAAAATTCTCCCACAAGAGGAATGGAGTGGAGGAACATAGGACATGTTTGGAATCGCACAGTTAAGCTCCTCTCATGTAATCATTGAGGAGATTGGTTTTTCTACCTGATTTATTACATTTCTAGAATGGCCCATGTATAGTTTTCTTCTACCAAACACTAGTCGTTCTGTACTTATTCTCACTCTACTACCATGTTTCTAGTTATGATATCCGTCCCTGAAGGAACCGGCTCATTTCTTATATAACGCAAACCGTCTTGGCTAGAATGAATCTATAGAATAGTTCATTTCGTCTTTTTGGCTTTGAAAGAAAGGGATCGAGTTTGATTGCGTAAAGATAGGAGTACTTGACAGGATTGCATTATTATATACACCGTAATCTATCAGTTTCAGTTTGAATTTGTCTACAACTTTGACTACAGTGGCAGGCTATGTCAATTTCTGATTTAATTGCCAAGAAATTTCTTATACTACCTCCCTGTCCACTCGAAGTAGAATTCTTTTCAAGCGATTTTTCATAATAAAACTAAGCATGAATAAACATTTAAAAGGTTCTAGTGGAGAAAGTCTGACTAGTTTTCTTCTGGTTTAAATGGCAAAAAGTAGTCTGTTAATTTATGGAAAGTTGATGACCTGGCCACGAAGATCCTCTGAAAAGTCACCGAATTTCACACTATTGTTCAGACAAATAATGTTTAATGATAAGCCGTGGACAAATTGACGAATATCGACTTCAAATATATTTTATGTTTGAAAACTTGTGAATATGGGCATACTATGTGGGTCTTTATAGCAAAGTGCATAAAATGTGTCAAGAGGACGACGGAGTCATAATTCTTAGACATGCAAATAAGACAAGGTCTCTGAGCCCATCCCGCTAACATATTTTTTTTACGTGACAGAGTTCCGGAAAAGCTTTCAAATTTAACACTTTAGAAATGTCCAAAAACTTTTGGCAGTTTCATTGGTAAATGTGATGAAATATGTATTCACGCATAAACCATAAGCACCATTTCAGTATGGACTTTCTTGTTTACAAACTCATACATACATATAGGCAGATGGATTTCTCTCCTACCTACAAATGTCGTAGCACATTCCAAAATAAGGTGATGTACTCGACTTTTTACATACTTAGTAGTTTAACTTTTAAATAGATTACAAAATTTGACTTGTTCATTGTACCAAACTTTTAGAGTTTGTTGAATTGTATTTCAAATTACTTTCATGGCACTGGAAAGAAAGCGGAGGTATGGTATAAATATGTTATGTTCATGATATAAAACTTTCTTGATTCCCTTTTCGGTGAGAACACAATTTGTAAAAAGGATTACATTTGTGTCGTAGATTCATTGATCATCTTGAACTGTATTCTCAATTCCTTCATCTCATGGTTTATAGGGTTGAATTCAATTACGCCTGCATATTGCATTGCATTGCCTTCCCTTTGCATTGCATTGCGACAGAATGAACCTCGGGACATGAGGAATAAGGCGAGCACAGGAAGTCATACATTTACAACCATCCACGAATGAACCCCAATAGAATAATGCCAATTTATGAGAACGAATAAGTAATGCGAATCTAGTCTCACGGGAGTTGAAAATTCATGTTGCCTTTACTTCACGGTCTAACATGCAATGATATCCAAGTCTTTATACAGGGTATGTCAAAAATATCCAACACTTTCACTTTAATTTTTGTCAGAACTCAAGGACGATTTTGGTGAGGAAATAAATACACCGAGACTTGTCCCAGTAATTACTTTTGGCTTTTCCGGATGATCTCACCGATAGTTAGTTAGTTTTCGCAATATCTCGAAACTAGACACTCTAAGATCGAAATATGGCGATCACCACCCCATGTGCTCGGCCGCGAAAGGAGATTTAGTATTTTGAAAAATCGATGTGATGTTATGAGCCAATCGCCGGATCAAGCATTTTCAGGAAAAATGAAATGACGTGTGAAAGCAATTGATCTAGATCTCTTGCAGTGCAGCGGAAAGCTGAGTAGAAATGAATATTTTTTTGGTCCACCTTGTACTTTCTCCACTGCAGAGGTTAGCGAATCGAGGAATGGATCATTGGACTTACATTGGGTAATAAATAGCAGGAATGAAAGACAAAACCAGGACGGAATGAATACTCAGAAGAATATATCGACATCGCAAAAGTAGTCTTTTTTATTCACCTTCCTTTAGTTGAATTACCTGTCTAACCATTAGTTGTTACATATTTTATGGAAAAATAAAAACAAATTGGGTATGTTGTATTGTGAAATACCAATAAGAAGTTCTGACATTTCGTTCCAAACTGGGATACATGGTTTCTGCTTGTTTTACGTTTATCGTAGTTTTACGTGTTATATTTTATTTTAGTGAGCACTCTGTCCCCGTGGCTTCAAGAATACGCATGTGAAATCGGTCTGACATCAATCAATACACACCAATATTAAAAACGGCAGTAGCGGTGTATTTTAGAATGGTGAAAATTAACTCTGACTTTGTGCTCTCTTCATTGCGAAGCCCAATTCATCCTCTTATCAATTGGAATTGTGTCTTCAATTGCACATTTACCGGCTCACATGTCCCTGTATGTACATTTCATAAACTTACCGACCATGGTTCCTGTAGGATTTAAATTGATTTCCAGTAATAGTAGACGACTGATTCTGTGCGTACATTGAATTACATACACATGAATTTGAACGAAACAAAATTTTCAGACTGTAGAAGGGTAATATGTTGTTTCCATAGGTCGTACTATTGTGTTCCATGTAATTTAATAAGTGTACTGAGCATTCTCTGAGAGTCTGAACAATATCAGGACACCTTGAAATCTGAGAGAAGAAAAGCCTTTTCCATTTAATATCCCCCACGAGACTCAACACTTGTGGTCCTTGTTTCCGAGGTATGCAACTTGTTTATGTCTTGTAATACAATGATACCTTAGTAAGTTCCGCGAACTTCTCACTTGCATTAATTATCAGAGTACAAAAGCTAAAGCCTTTGAAAACTAAGTATTTTCCTACAATTGAACAAGAAACTTTACAGGAAATTTAGAATTTCTTCTGGTTGGTGGAGTGCGTAGGGTGCCAACGGTGTATTGTCACCCTTTGAGCAGATGAGACAAGACAACCTAACAAACTGTTTGGAACTCCTTATAAATATGGATATCTGACCCCAGCTTATTGAAGTCTGCGCCCAAATTACTGAGAAATCTTATTACGGTCGTTTATAAATTTTATATTTTTCAAAGCGCGAACGCTTTTTCTGTCCACGCCCTGAATCTCTCGATATCAACGAAGTAGTAGAAAGTACTGTATTATTCACTGCCAATCGAAAACAACAGGCTGATGAGCGCAGAAACTTACATTCGTAGTATTTTTCCAATAGACTTTGACTATTGATCTTTGACCTCGACTGATGATTTCGAAATCAATGCCAAGTTTTCTCAGAATATGACGCACCACATGCGCACAAGATTTCATTGAGCAATTTAGATTGAATAAATGGCTAGTGCGGTCAATGATGTTTAATTGTACACAATATTGTAATGTACCATAAAACGTGGTTTCGATTTTACTGAAGCACACACCATGCAATAAACGAGACCATTGGACATTAAAAATTGAAAATCCTGATGCCAAGAAAAGAACACGGATTAAGAATTGACGGAGTTTTTATTGTTTTAGCTCAACGAACGAGCCATTTGGCGGGGTTAGGATACGGTCAATTGACGAAAGGCTACTTTGAAATTCATGAATTTGGCAGAATAGTAAGGTTCAATGTTAGGGATATTTAGTAAGCTAATGGACAGACCAACCAACTGTATGGCGATGTGCAATGTGTAATAGTCGGTTGGAAATAAAAAAAATCGGTGGGAAGCCGAAACCGATTCTGTAGCCTACCGAATACACCATTGTACGTACCTAACTGATGAGGCAAGTATTTCCTTATAAATTGACATACATTGCCATTACAATGACATGGAAATCTATTCAAACGCGGTGTAACAATCACTGATAGTCGCAGAGTCTCTAATTTGAAGAGTTCGTATGTAGTTGGATAGCATTTCGCCTCACTACCAGTCGTTTACAGAGTATTCTCACCTCCGACGCATGTTTTGCGAAAAACTTACACTAAAGTTCTACTGTATGAATCGTATTAAGAAGTAGAAACGACTTTTTACCATGGCGTCTGATGTCATCGCTCCGCAGAATCGAAATAATGCAAAGCTATTTGGGGATTTTTAACCACTAGCACACTTGAAATACTATGCCAATATCAGTATAATTTCCGATTAGCGTTTCTTTTGAAACGGAAAAGTTTTAAATTCGATATCTGTACTTGTGGCCTTTTAGCTTGGTTGGACTGGACTAGAGGACCGATAGAGAAACCCGGGTGTTGTAACACGGGAGCGATCGTGGAATGGGTGTATTTACTGTGTACGTTGTAGGTCCCGATCGACTTAAGAAAGAAACCGGAATGATGAGCGTCCCGTGTGAGTGACCCTGCGCAAAAACCGAAAGGATTCTCCCGGTAAGGAAATGGCAAAGCACGAAAGGTACGGTACGTAGTCCACCTATAAAGTGCCTCACTCCTTCTCCTACTCATCAGTCCCATAGACAGTGATCCACGCTGTTCAACTACCCCCATAATAAAACTTACACCAAAACCTTTGTGTCTCAAAAATAAAATTTTACTTACTAACACCCTTTCTCCCCTAAAGTCATAAAATATAGTAGTAGTACTAGAGAAGAAAAGAAAGCAAAAACTTGGCAAACTTTTTAAGAGAAAAAGCAAAATACACAACAGAAGAAAATATTCGGGGGAAAGATGTTTTGACTCCTGGGAATGATTGTCATTGTCAAAGCCTCATCATCATCATTATGGTTCTTTCCACCAACTCAAATCAACTAATGCATCAAATTATATGTGTCAGTGGATGGGATAGAAAAACAAAACACTCAGAATAGCAAATACTTCCGTAGCACTTCAAGATCCCAAGTAAAAGCACCAGCAATAACAATACAGACAACAACAGCAACTCGGAGAAATCTGCTGTAGGCTAAACGAAATTTTAAAATCAATTTTGGATGTCAAACAAATAAAAGTCTGGTAGACCGACGGACCGACCGACCACCTGACAGATAGACAGGCAGGCCGGAGGAATTTTACTACCCCAGATAGATGCACATCTGAACAGAATCCCGCTTCAACCTTTGCTTCTCGGTTTTTTTGAAGCTACCTTAACACGGTTGCATGGTAAGTCACTTTTGTTTTTCTCTCCCACATTTATGATCCAGCTCACCGGTATTCTGGTGAAAGTCTGACTTTCACCCACGATCACTAATAAGTTCAATATTAAACTCGAACATCGATCATATTTTCGAACCACATGTTCGGAACTAGTAAATCATTCAAATAGTTCTTACTTGTCGAGTTTCTAAAAATTGGGGCTAATCGGTAAATCGTCTTGTAACATACAAATTGGAGGATGTGGTATTTAGGGTAAAGTTCCGCAGTAATAACGCGATTCCAACACGAAACCCTATTAGCTTTCAGGTTTGGAAATAAAATCAATGTCAGAACACGCTCTATAATTCCACAAAACACAAATAAAGTTATGGATATGGGTTTCAGGACTTGCTTTCCGTGTGCACATTTTTATTAATAATTTAAAAAATAGAATACAGGCAACAAACATGCATGGTCGAGGGGAAAATGCATTTCTCACACGTTTTTAAGATTTTCCGTCGAAGGACGGACTAAAGTGGCCTACTCGTAAAATGACGAAACAAACTGGGTTTCTAATGTGGTTTATACGGAGAAAGAGTTGAATCGACTTGTTCCTGTTGACTGTGAAAATTCGATTTGAGTCTTTGGAAGACATTCTATTGTTTAAACGTGGAATCGAGACACAAAACCTATTTTTTTGAGCTTGAGATTGGTAGAAGAATCGAAACAGGGAAGGGGAGAATGTTGAGATCTTCCGGTCCAGTGTTTCGAGGTCAATAGAGGTATAAAGTGCCTTTACACTACAGTAAAAATCAGACGTGCTGTAGCAAATGACAAACAAAAGCTCAAAAATGAAGTGAGAGAGAGAATGGGGAAAAACCGTGTGCCTGTACGGTGCGGTAGGTGGAAAAAAAGCTGCTTTCTCTGAACACTTTTATTTGTCTCATACATTTCCCTCATCGTTGACCTGGCACTACCATCAATCCTCACTTGAAGAATAGAGAAGGACACAAATGGATTTCAGACCAGTAAAGGGAATATAAACTCTACCTGGTCTGTTTCTGATTGCTTCTCTCCACTATATGAATTGTTCACGCGTTTCTGGACATCAAAACAGACCAAACACCCAAGAATTTGCACTAGACAGTCACACACTAGTAAGTAACAACACATATTCTCAGATTTATTTTCTCAAATTCACAATTCAAACCATTTCTACAACGTGCTCTATCCATACTTACTTTCCCGGTAAAAAGAAAACTGGCAAACCTTAAACTAAAAAAAATTATCAATACACTTCAAACGACAGAAATTGTCATCGTAATTTTCTTTACTATATCTTTACTCATTTTAAATTGGTTTGCGTGTTCGAAAAATCATTCGCTGAATTTGCTATGCTGCCGAGATGGCCAGGAAAGCAGGATGAATGATCTGCCAAGTTGACAATTTCTGCAATACCGCATAGTGGTCCTTTGAATCAAAATTTGTTGGGTAGTACAGAAATTATGAATTAGGATGAAGTGTGTTCTTGAGAAGTTGCCTCGCAAAATTAGAAAATAATTGCGGAGATGGACGACTTTAGTAGTGGATGCGGAGAAAACAGACACTTGACTGTTTTTATTTCATACTACCCTCTTATTATTTGCTGGTCACAATGTGGCTATTAAAAGAGAAAAGAGAAAGTGGAACCTCGGATAGCTGTAAAGGATAAAATGAAAACCTTGCCGACAGTAGGTGAGTGGAAGAGTACAAAACATAAAAAAAGGATATCTAGAGATTGAAGCGAAGATGACCGTGTGACAAGTGACAATTTAAAAATCCATTAGATGTAGTTAGAGGGACGGAAGGGAGATGAGTCTTCCTTGTCGTCCGGTTCTTGAGGCAGATTGAAGAGGACTTGTGAACTTAATGTTCTTCATGAGATGGTGATGGGAGGAGATTAGAGACGAAGTGGTAGTGTCTAGTCACCAGTCACTCCTTAATTCTATGACCATCGTCTCCCAAAATTCCTTCCTTGTCTTCATTCCACTTTCACTTTAAGAGAAAACCAGGGAGCCATTCAACAACGACCAAAGAAGAACAAGGTGAGGAGGTAGTGGGATGTAGGAGGTAACATACTTACTTCCCTAACTTGCCTCTTTGACTGACTGAGTAAGTGAATGAGCTCCAAGACAGACAACATTTTTTTGAGAAAGGGCAAATGGATGAATCAATAACAATTTCAGATTGTCACCTGCAGGACAAGCTTCCCTGCTTTGGAAGCCAAGAACATTACATTACATTCGTAAGACGTGGAATGCCGGCCGTGCTCTCACTTGTTTACCGTACACTTTCTCTTACTTTTTCTATTTTCTGCATTTTTCGCCTGACTTCTATTTTCTCTCTCCATGTGTCAAATGCAAGACAACCTGCCTACATGTATTTATTTTATTGTTTGGCGGAGAGACCTGAGTGACTGACTGCAGGAGTATGTACCGTAGTGCATACCTGCCTTGGAATTGAATAGAAAGCAATTGGCGGGTCGAGCATAGGCGTAAAGTCTAGGAAGCATGACTAGTGGTGTTTACCACTTACTTTCTCTCATCACTCTCTGCAAGCCGAGAAAAACAGCAAAAAGAAAAAAAAAGTAGATGGAATTCTTGAAACACATAGACACGCAGAAACAGACACAGACAGACAGATTCGACTATGCTACAGATATTACGCTCTCTTGGGTTGTTGGTGTATATTTTTTTTCAGCCAAAAAGAGAGCGAGTTGAGTAGATAAAAGCTTTTGTAACCAACAACCACTTTTTCACTGTCCGATTCAAAATACCTTACAGAGGACTTTTCCTCGTCAGTCCCTTTGCTGCTAATTTCTTCCTCCACAAATTGAAGAAGCACAACATTTTACTTTACTTAGACTCGGACTTGAGACTTTTTTTTTTCGACCAACCGTTATCGCGCCTTCGTCGTGCTAAAAAACCAATTCGTCTCCCACTTCTTCCTTCTACTACTGCCTCCTGTCATAAAATATTCAGTCCAAGCCACCGGAGGAAGTAGAAAGTACATAGAAAACGGTCCGGAGTTGAATTTCCGCGACAACTCATTACTCAACGGGGTGAAGTGGGAGTGTAGTATTTGTAGGCTAGGTTCATAGACTCCACAATATTTGTTTTTATATCTTCAGGGTTAATGTTGATGCATGACTTTACTCAATGCAGTGCAAAAAAATTGGATACAAGGATATCAGCCTATATTCGTCAAGTATTTATCCACGTTCGTGCGGGCTCTTTCCTTCCTTCCATCTAATTCCTCCTCATTGTACAACTAAACTTGTATTTATTATTACGCGTCTACCCGCAGAATTTCTCTGCGTGCATTGCAAATCGTGTCTTTCTCTGGTATTTTTTTCTCGCGGCAAATGCTAACCGCTAAACTTGTAATATGCATACAGAGCACATTTATTCATCCATCTGTGCAGACGAGGATTCCGGATCTAATGCAATACCCGCACCGCAGTCGGTCGCTCGGTTTGTCGGGTATCCATCAGTCAAGGATAGTTTGCACTGCACTGCATTTGCATTTCATAGTACCATAAAAAAATGTGCTGAGTTTGAATGCAAGGGATATTCACGGGTTAGGAACATATGCGCCATGCGGAAGGAAAGTCACCAGCAAGGAGTGTTGCTCTGATGTAAAGTTCGAGCTTGTCTAATTGTAAGCGTCGACTTGTCTATCAACAGTATAGAACGATTAAATTCGCAGAATTGTGAGAAATATGTACCAATATTACTTACCAATGAAATTTTTATATTTTTGACCATTACACTTGAATTAGCTTGATGTGAGTTTAACAGCCCACCGGTGTACCTTGTGAGACTCAGGTTTTGTACGAGGAGTGAAATGCTATACTTTCACTGTAAAATGGCCAAGGAAGCAGAGATAAAGGCACGTACGTAGGTTGGATAGGACATAGTCGTCGGTTCGACATAAGTTACCAATTCTGGTGTCTCTTTCTCTCTCTTCTCTGTCCAAATTATTCCTCAACCTCTTTGAAACCACAACCGCATTTACAAAAGGAAGAGTTGGCTGTCTACCTTCATGTCTGTCCGTTTGTCTCATCTGTCTGACTGACTGATTGAAGCTGAGAGTGATATGGCTGACATGATATGATCCCCTTGGATGTATGCGTGGCACGATGGAGGTTTTCATGCTTGGCATTGCATTCCATCATGTTTCATATTTTCAAAAGATTCACTCGCCCCCTGTGTCCTCACTAATGTAAAATCAAAGGTTGTCAGGGGTCCCTAAGGGCCTAGACCAGTCCGCTCTTCACTTTCACTCCACTTTTTCCAATTCTACATTTAATACATATTCCAAAGGAAATTGTGGAAGAGGGAGAGAGGATTTTGAAGTAGTTAGTGGTGGTGAGGACTTGTTTCCCGTAAAGAGCATGTAGTAATCAATGGCCCCACTGCTGTGACTTATCATGTCTATGTCGTTCCTTTGGCTTCAAAGAAGAAGAAAACAAGGAGAAGGACCGCCAAGAACCAGAAGACAAGCTGTGGTGGTTATTTCTTCTCTTTTTTTTGTCTTTTGTTTTTCTTAGTCTTGAGGGCGGAAGATGAGTTCAAAACACGAGGGTTCCATTTTCTAACTGTCGTCCTCAAACACGCTCTCTTTTGATGATGGGGTCCTCATCAACCCTTGTGTACAGGGCAGGATGTAATGCATTCTTAGGTCTGTATACCAGTATTACTGGAGAAAGTTGAGCTGGAGCGTGAGAGAAAAACTTTGAAGGAGTTTTTTCTTCCACTTTCACTTGAACCGAACCACCACACGGAAGACTACATTTCATGTCACCCACTTGGCATTAACTTTACTTTAAGTAAAAATATTACCAAGACGGATAAAATCTTAAACATGTTCTTAGAAGTTTAATGAGCGGTTACAGTCGTAATGTATAATCCGCACGCATCTTATCATTCACACTACCTCCATATATTACTTGATAAAGAAAGGATCACGGTTATATTATAGTGCAGTCCTGACAGATATAAACACATAGCGTATTCGTGAGGCTTGTTTCAATCTACAATTGATTTCAGACACGGATCCGATACTTATTGAAATTTCACCACGCGCGTATTAATAAGAACGAGTTCCTCCTGGAATTACGCCTTCACAAAACAAGTTAACTAGTATCAAAATCTGCTACGCGGGTAGGACGGAGAAGGAAGAGGCTCTACGCCAGGGGAAAGGTGACTACATTTTTTCTGATCTTAACACTAATAAATTAAATTTACGTCAAGACTATTAAGGTACTATGTACAAAGTGATTAGTAAGTCCCTGGCGTTTTCGAAGTGATGTTTACACAGAACTATAAACTGTACTTACAGACAACTAAAAATGCAAATAAGTTTTTTAGTTTCAGTTTTCTCGACTCTGCATAGTAGGGCTGAATTCGCAAAAAAGTGCTTTTCAATGACAGGAACAAAATACATATTGGAATGAAAAGTAGGTTGATACTAATTTTAATTTCTCATTCAACAACTACAAGCAATATGTTACATGTTGGGTTTTAGCTGGGTGAGTGTAAAAATACTGTGTTTGACTTATGTTATGTTCTAAGGAGGAAGTCTAGGGGAGCTGTAAGGCACTGCCAAACATTATAAACTATGCTGACAAGGAATATTGGCCCATTACAGTCGACTCCATTACAACATGTGTCAATTTTATCTCCAATAGCCATGACCATTGAGGTCGACATTAGTCAAACGAGATGTCCGAAACGGACGGCTAGGCGAGAATTGTATAGGTGGTCTGAAGACTAACTATAGGGGTGAGTTCGCCTATGCTAGGTACCAAGCAATTTTTCAGCTCACCTCATGATACACATTTCCTCACAACTGATCCTACAAATTTCTCCCGCTACTCACGTCCGAATTCGACACCGAATTCCTACGCTTGACAACTAGAGAAGGCAATTAGGGAAACATAGTATCAAGTTTCAGGTCCACACGTTAAAAAATGTGACTTCAATTTAGAAGACATATACACATAACATATTTACCCTAGATTTAAGCAAGTTCTTACGGAAGTAATAATTTTGAGCAGATTGGACCTCTGTCAGAAACATTTTATTTTATCTTTTGATTGAAAACCTTGTGGTGAAAGTAATTTTCACTTATCACGTTTGCGCAAGGTTAATCTTTTAGAAAGTGTAGTGTGTAGATCTTTTGAAAGTAGTCCACACATACATGTGGCGATTCCGTGTTTACACTATTTCACTCCTTCACCACAGTAGTAGTAACATTGAGTTCAAGTCCATAAAATCCTTGATAATAATACGGGTAGAACTATGTACAGGACAGTGAGTTACGCAACATCAACATAATTCATGGTCCGGGTTGAGTGGATTGGGTGCTGACTGAGTTCATGGTCATGTCATGTCATGTTCTATCCATCCATCCATCCTTTCCGTTCCAAGACTTGGCTTTGCCGTGCCATCACTTGTTTGTTAACGTCTGTTTACATTCCCTGCCTCTGTTTGAAAATGCTAACGCTAACATTGGTTGGAATATTCGTTCGGATGGAGCAGAAAACACACAGAAGCGACGGGAGAGACTCTACAATTATTTTTGTACATGCAAGGAACCACTGTTCACATGATAATATTCCGCATGCCATGGCACTCTTGTTTAACTTCTTTCATATACAACAAACGTACGATAAGGAGGCCATTACACTCCTACGCAATTTAGAGCGGAATAATATTCTTGTTTTGACTTCCCGAGAAGTCCATGACAGACTAGCGACGCTCTTCGTTCCCTTCGTCCTTATATTTTTCCCCGTTTCACGAGAAAACAAAATAGAAAACATTCCATGATGTAAGATACCAAATTTTTAACAAAAACTTATAAATTTAAGCTATTCGCTGTATGCTAGCCCGGACAAACATATGCCTATTCCATTTTGGTGTTGTCCGTCTGGAAGACACGGTTCGGATAACTGCTTTCGAGAGATTTGGTCTTTAAGATTTATCTCCTACTGCTAAAGTGACCTTTTCAACGTCGAATGATTAACTAGTACACTTTCTCCAACAAGAAAATCCACGGGTATTTGTTAGACTATTGTTTATGTCGAATGTCAATTAATGGGAGCACTTTCTTAATTGTTAAAGAGTAAGGGAATTATCTCACGTTATATATAAGAATTGGTGTTCACAAATTTATCTTGTTGAATTCATTGGAACCTGGAATAATTTAAATAGGTCGGACGTTGTCTGGTTGACTCGTTGTAATTAATTCTTTTAGTATATCAAAAGCATTGATAAAGGTTTGGTGTGTCTAATTTTCTATGCATGGTTGCATGCCCTCTATTTCAAGTTAAACACTTTCAGATATTATTTTCTGAAGGCGGAACTTCCTTCCAATTTTTTAAACATTCCGACTACGCTTCGTTTCTCATTTGCTATATAGCCCTACATGACATATTCTTCGAAGGGAGATTCTATGACTCAGCAAGGGGTTGCTTAATTTTAAGAAAGTTGTGTTTAAGGCAGTGAATGCTTGAAGAGTTATCGTAATGTAATTAATCAATAAATTGCCAAATCTCAAGACTTTGGTTAGAGTAGCGAACAAAGTTTGATAAGGAGCACACGATTTGCAGATAGCTGGTAATATTGAGTGAGCTAGTCACCATTCGCTGGCAGATATGATTGGTGTACATAGACAGAAGTACTTGCACATACTACATACATACTTACTTACATATTTACTTGCACATATTCTTCTGAAATTCATAAAATGTGGCATTGCATGACTCCTGACAAAGAATACGGCAAAGTTGATCAATTCATTTGAAATGACGAATCCTGCCTGACGACTCTAGAGAGACTTGAAGTTGACAGTGGAATCCCATTCCTTGTAAAAGAAAACGGAAGAGCCTTCCTTTTTGAAACAATAACAATTAAACCCTACGGCCAACACGTAGTAAAGAGACAGGCAGAAAATCATCAGAGTCACAAATTGCGAGAGAGAAAGCTGGAACGGGTAATGTTGAAATCCTTCGACTGCACGTTCTACTGACTTCCTCTTGGTTCCCCTCCTTGTGTGTAATTTGACTCATGGTTGTGTGAGTTAGAGTCTGACTCACAACTCTGCAGTTTTTGTCTTAATTGTTATTTAATATTCATCTTCTATGTGGTGGTGGAAAATGAGATGGGTTGAAAACATGGAGAGAAAAGAAAACTTTTGAACTTTCTCCAAATGCTATTCGTACACAACCTCAAACCTTATTTCCGCTCCTTGTATTTCTCACCAACCTTAAACTCCATTCTGACCCACGCAGTTTCTAAAATTTCTTCTATTATTAAAAAATAATTATACGTACGTTTCTACTAACCCACCCATTAACATTTGGATAATAAATGACATAATACCTCAAGCCAGTTTCGTGGGCCATCATTTATACGAAGCAGGCATTATTGTACGAACGCAGCAATCTTTCTATTAACTCCCTGTTAAGACATTTGAGGAAGTTCTCCGATTCCTTTCAAAATATGATGACTAGTTGTTTCCAGTTCTCCAGGATTTCCCTCCGTTTGACTAGAGCGTAATAATAACATAAACCGCCAAATCCGTCCCCTTAATCAACTACATAGCATTACATTCTTTCACATCACAACACAGCACAGCACAGCAAGGACGCGAGTAGAATGACAGTCGTCGGTCGTAGCAAACCTAGAAGTTTCCTTGCTTTTAATAAGGACTCAGAATATCCTCGGGATATTAAAGAACGAACTCGACCTGACTTAGAATTATAATTCTTTTTACTCCACTTCTCTTCAGCGTGGAACCCAGCGGATTATAGCATGTTTCACAAAGAACACTAGTTGGATGGCAGACGTGGTTTAGGCTGAACCCTTCACGGGTAACCAGTTCAAGTGTCCTGGTCCCTAATAAATTGTACTTCTGGTCAACGGAAATAGTTTCTACCTTTCGTTAGAAATTTCTTACAACGCATTCATTACCATAAATGCCAAATTGTTTAGAATTTGATTTCCTGATTGAAGTCCGGGATCAATTGAACTCAAAATTCAAAAACTTCAAATCAACTTTCTCCCGCTTTCTACATGCATTGCCCGGGCTTGTAATCGGTGATTTATATTAATTGACATTCTGTGTTAAGGAGTCGGAATAAAATTCTCACTATGGCGAAGCGATAATGACCACCCGTGCAACTATCTCTGGCCAACCAAAAATGTTCTACAGCAACCTACTATGATCAGAGTTTATGCCCAGGAAATGAATATCCCTTAAGGGTCAAACACTTATAATGTCCCTTAAATAATCTCCAATGCAATAACTATTATGGTGAAAGCAAATCTAAAGTTACATAAAACGGTACAAAAAGCTATTTATTCGTGCCAACGTCTACTCAACACTTTAGTGGAGTAGTCAAGTACAAAGGAAGTAAGGGATGGAGTAGTCTTGGTGGTCGTAGTACAGTCGTGGGTTGGTAAAATTTGTCAATTTCTTTTCCTTCGAATGAGACTTACTTTGGTTGGTGGACATCAAAGAGACTGACAAATAAAACTGTGAGGAGGATCGGTGAGACAATTCTATTTGGAAGTTTTCACTTGACATGACATGAAGTGTGAGGGAAGACTTTACGTGTGCGTATGTGTGCATGTGTGTGTGTGTGACAAGCCTTGAGTAGAATGCAGAGTTACTTGAGTAAGAGTGTATCAGTCGTCGTCTTGAGTAAGTGGGAGTGATCGAGACCGTAAGAATCTTGTTTGAAGAGAAATAAAGAAAGAAGAAAGAAAAGAGAGAGAAAAAAGACAAAGGAAAGGTCAGAGTGAAGGAAGTGATCCCTTGATGAGAAATCCCCACAGAGGACGGACAAACCAGACCAAACCCTAGTCAGGGATGAACGTCAGACTTGGGCCAATTTCTTGAGAAATGAGGGGAAAACGTAGAAAGTCATGGATTGAAGAATTGTCTCCTAGTAAGGTAGAAAGAAAGGAAGGGATGGGAGGATAGCGTAATATCCCGATTAAATTAGCCTTAGTCAAGCAATAGAAATAGAGATTTCGGAGAAAGTAACCAGAACAAAAGCGCCCTACCTCTGTTTATCCTTCCTTTCTTCCTTTAGTTTCATGACTCCTCAAACCCCTACTACAAGACCAAAAAAAACGATCCCAAGTGACTCCTCTAACTTATTACATTGAAAATTGAGACGTCTCATGACATCAAAAATAATATCGATTTAACGGGACAGGACAGGACATGTTATGTATTCGGACCTCCCTTCTGATGTACACGTTTGTAGTACTTTTGTGATTGATAGCGCTCTACACACTATTGCACTGAACTCAATCGGTTTCTACAGCTATATACAGAAGTAAGACCCGAGGATTGGGACCACTAGAGGAAATTACCTATCTAAAATGCACAACCAGGTAATATGTACTTGTAGGTTCCCAGAGTTATGTTTCGACTCGCCCTCTTGCCTTCTCACTCAATTTATCCCAAGGAAACTATATTATGGGAACGACTATGGCGTCGGAGCCCACAACAAAAAACCCATCTCCTAATTATTATTTAATGTCCAATTCTTGCTTTCTCCTCGTAAGTAACCGTGTAACATACCTGTGCCCGGCGCGGGTCTGTCTATAAAATAATATTGTGGCATTACGTTCGTACGTACGTAAGGTCAGGTTAGTAGTAGAATTTTTACTACTTTTACAGTCCTTCATTTTACATTTACTCCCATTTATCTTTCTCTTATATATTTTTCCTTCAGACTCACACATAGAATCACACGCCCGTTCGTCTCTCAAAAATACCCCAGAGTGCCGGAAAGGTCCCTCACACATCATGTTCGTTCTATCAATGTACTCTTTACTTATTCAGAATGGCAAATGGATAAAAACAATTCCGACGGAGAGAGAACAAAGCTCCTAGAGCAAACTACCGTCCTCCACTGTCTGCCTATCTTAAAACACCGAGTCAGCCCAAGAAAATTGTTTTCTATGTTACTTTTCTTCACAACAAACACTTTCCTTCCTTTTCTATGTATTTCACGTGTATAGAAAGAAAGTCAAGGATTCATATATTCCAATGTAGTCCAATCCTAACATCAAACCAACACTACATAGTTGTAAAAATCCTGAATACCATCATGCAATTCTCCTGTCCCCAGGATTCTTGAATTCAAGGACGCTCGAACACAACAGTCAACACATTTCTTTTTACAAAAGTAGCGTAGGTTGCTTTGAATATACAGGGTGACCCAGAAAAACTTACCTGCAGTACTGGTAGCCAATGTCAATTAGTCAAACGGCTCAAAATGTCACTACGGATGTACATTTCAAGAAAATCAGAACTAAGGTTCAAGTACTGCAACTTCGTAATATATTGTATTTTCCATCTATAAGTTCATTCAGAAGTGGGTTTGTAGTTTGTAGATAATGCGCATACAGACGCATATAAAGGCAGCATCAGGTTGGTAAGGAGAAAGTGTCCCATCTGGGTGATTATGCGGACCAATATAATATGTCTAGCTTTTGTTAGCATGGGTTCGACTCAACCGAGCTCTCAATCGTAATGATCCTGGATACATGCAAAGAACCTCACACCAACACCTTAGCTAAGGGCATTTTAGACTGAAAGTTCGAAATTCTACTAGTGTATAGCTTTGCGTTCCCTGTTTCGGGCGTGGTATCTCGAAATAAGTGGCGCGTCACTACAGTAAGACGTGTTCAAGGAAATGAGATCATTTTCATGGGTTCCGAATGGACAAAATACATAGACATAAATGTCTGACTGTGAGAAAGGTCGTTGTCCGTCAGTTGTGTGAATTACACGGATAGAATACATACATTGTAGATTTCAAGGACTTACTGGACGCTATTTGGGATTCTCAGGCAGTCATTCAGTCGGTAGACGAACGTAATCGACATTCCGTATTATGTGGACGTTACTTGCACTCGCAGTTATGTACTTGTGAAGGGACAGACGTATGCCTGCCCTAATTCCGTGAATGATTGATGAGCCTTGTTACTAAGAAGTCGTAGTAGAACTAGTTGAAAATGCATGACAACCAACCGCCCAACCAACCAGTTACTTTCCAACTAGCCAGTCAAGACTTTCTCAAAGTTTTCACTTAGAAACTGAATTTGGAAACGGATATTAGAAATTACTCAGTTTCCGTTTCCCTTGCAATAGTCCTTCACATGGAAAATTTGAACGATGCCACGTCATCTCCAATTTTGGGTTTCGGCTGGACATATAAATAATGTCGTCGAATTATAGCTGTGCGTCTGGGGAAAGCAACGATGGTCAATTATAATGAAACATGTCCGTCTAAATGTCGGTATGTTGCGGAGACATATTCCAAATTAAATTATATGGGATCTGGTCTAACCGGACACTTCCCTTTAATTGACAAAAATGTAACTATTCCTGGTTTGGTTTCTATTCAGCTCCCACTTGTCTGTACTCATACATTCCAATGAAGCACCGAAGCACGAATAAACTTCAGTTTGGCTATCACGAAGTCATGGCATCCAAATTTAAATGACTTTCACTTCAGATTAAATATACTTTTCCGACTTTCAAATTTTGGTCAGACGCTGTAATTTTAAAACCGAACCTATATAGTCGGGTCGAATTTGCTTATCGGATAATAAAAATTAGTGACGAAATTCCGTCACTAATCATGTGGATTCAGTTTTATCAACAGTTTTATCAACAGTTTTATCATAAATCCTTTTGTGGGGAACCACCAGTTTCCGGTATGACGGGATTGATCTCTACAGAGAAGCATCCGAGATTTTGAGTGAGGTCGGTGTCGGGTAATGAAGAACCAATGACACATTAGTGCCGGCGGTTCTTTCATTTTGACATGAGTACCTATATATTTCAACTGATACTAACGTACATTTGTTGAATTCATTTGGTTGAATATGATTTTCTATGCTTCTTGCCTTCAATCCACTTCATTTGAGCTGGGCATCATGTCATTTTCCAAGTCTGTTCTTATCGTGATAATTTGGATGAGCCTGGGAGTCCTGGGAGTGTGCCGGCGGTTTCCACAATCCAAATGCCATGCTGATTTTCCTGAAGGCTTTTATTGAGTAGACCATGGCAGTACGTATGGCGGTGTCGGTGTAGAGGATGAGCGCGAATGTAATCACTCCGAATGACGCGTCATTATTGCTTTCCACCGCCTGACATCCATTCCTAGATATTTCGATCCAAAATACCACGAGTCAGGCAACACCATGAGACATTTTACACCAAATCGCACTTTACATTTGACGCTTATCCGCTCTATCAAATACAACTGGCAATATAGAACCATTCTATTTAAAATACAAAGCCCACACAGTGTCATTCCATACGGTTACCTTAATTTAATATTGGTCTTACTCTGAAAAATAGGGCAGTATTTATTAGACACCTCTCCGTCGTTGTTCAAGAGAAAACTATCACCGGGTTATGAGTAATACAAAAATGCACCCATTGATTGACATTCCCTAGCCATGGTCCTAAAACGTCATCGCCTATAATTCGTAGAGTGTGCTAGCTTTCAATTTTTCCTAGTAAGCGTATCCATATAGAAAGTAAGATTCTCAATAGGAAAATGCCACCTTAAAGCACCCACCACATCGTCTGCCCCAAGTATTGCACTCTCACCGAAGGAAAGCGTTCTCCATATACCCCAATGGAGAAAGTGGTGAAAGCAATTGAACTCTGAACCTGCTTGAATAAATGTAAGCCCGGACTTCCAATAGACTAAATACGGTATACAATATTGTACTAATGGAGCAACATTTTCCTAGAATTGGAAGCAATTCGAACTAGCAAAAGCCAGTTGCAAAACAAAATCCGGTAACGTGTGAAATGGTTTATCTAGATTTTCATCATGTCATAATGCCACATTGTCGAAAAGGACGGCTCGGGATTCATATGAAAAAAAATATTCCGTTAGAACATGGAACGGTCACACTTTGGAAGATGAAATGCATGAAATGAATTTGAAATTTGCAAGTTGGTTGACTGTGTGGGTGAGTTGAATTGAGGCTTTTGAGGAAATGTCAAATATTTTATTTCTTTAATACGGAGCTGTCATGAGTGTTTGAGGGAAGAAAGCGCAAGAAATCTTTGCATGACACATGCACAGATTTGACACTCATCCTTCTTTTCTCACAAATGTCCATTTGAGAGACCCGAGCTTCAAGCTCTTCCGCCACTCTATAAACTCATCCCCACTTATCTCCTCCAGTCCTTCACACTATTTATTCACTCTCGCCGCAGAACTTATATTACGTTAAATGTATTGTTGGAGTCCGTATGAATTCTCAGTCTGTTGTACACACACAAATAATCCAAATCAAAATTGATACGTCTATTAGTGCATACTGCGTTCATATTTGCATTTTTTCTTGCTATTTTCACAAACTTGGCAGTTTTTCTTTCAAAGTGGATTAAACTCTTCTTCCGAGAATCGAAGTGCTCACTAGAATTGGTGAAGTGTATGGAAAGGTATTTCACGTATTTCCATCTGCTTTACTATAATGACAACGTATTGTCGACGAGACAACTCTTCAAATCTTCCACAAAATAATTTTAGCTCGCTGCATACAATTTTTTTCAACTTTGTATTAAGGTTTTGCAAATCCAATTACAGTCCTTGAAAAAACCCGTCAATGGCAATTGGCTAGTTTGCAGTGAAACTTGTCTGTACCGAGCGGTCGTGCGCTTTGCATTACCATGTTTCTGCCCACGGTCAAATTGTCGTCGCCTAAACTAGGTGGCCAGCAGGAACTTCGTTTAGGAACAATATATTTGCCTGTATTGTTACACTGATGCATTTTTCTCTATGTCCGTAACATATTAAGCGTACACAGACACTACGTAAGTCCAAGGGCTATGATGCACTGAATCCAGGCAGGAAATTGACAGAAGCAAGCAGGCGAGGTTTTGGAGGAGAAAGCTAACAATAAGAAACTTTTTCTAATTTCCCCAACTTGTATCCCCCAGTCTGACTGAGCCAGAAGTAACACACCTGGCGCCGTGGCTCATACCTCTCATTCCATTACTCGCCTCCAACACTCGAATACAAGTCTTACTCAGTTACGTTTACACTACAACAGACATGTTCTTCACTTCTGTAATCAAAAGTTTTGACACTTAATTGAAAAGATGGAAGAAAGCGACACGGACACTGGAGACGCATAACATGACATAATATAATAGACGTCCCTTCACACACACACACACACACACATAGCACGTAATGCTTTAGTTAACAAATTTCCTACAACTCAGCTGACAAATCATGATTTTGTCATTTCTTTCTTTTTCCTTGGCTAGTCGTATTTTATGGGTCCACACGCACACACGCATACCCTCACGCACCTCGTCTGCATCCACTGGCACCTCTTGTCTTGGTGTTGCAAACTTATAGTCGTAGTAGGAATCCATGTTTCTTTGCCATGCATACTACAGTGAAGACCGGGTCAGAATGTGAGTTTTTTTGAAATGTCTTCTTTTTCTTTTACTTTGTAAAACTTTCACCACTCCTTCCTTTCATTTCTGAGTGCGTCGTGTGAACAGGAAGGACGAAACAAGAGAAAGTTAAATAGGAAGAGTGCGGCGTGGGGGAAAAAGAGCGATAAAAGAAATTGCATAAGTTTGTTTCATACAAAGTACGTAAGTACATACAATACAAGAGTATGGAAAAGTGTGAAAAACTAGGTAGAGAGTCATTCCATGTCAAAGGGCGGGAGAATGGAGAAAACATGGAGAAAGTGAAGTGAAAGTCCGCAGTCTAACTCCACTTCGGAACACATATATGTAGTTGAACCTATGACAGACTGCAGGGTTTGGGGGACAGAATTGTGGTTCTACTGCACAGGTGGTCTCAACTTACAGGAGATATAATATGGTTCAGTGTTGAATCGCGCGACTAAGATTTTGGCCGTCCATGTCAGGTGTTCACGAGGATAAGCTTCACCGTTCGTGTAACAAGGAGTTTATAAACAAAATCCTGGCTTTATGTACCTGGAGCTTTTGCTAATCAAACATGCGTTTAATAACTTTTGTACCTCAAATAATTATGATGGATTTGAATGCTTGGACGGATTACATTAGTTTGGTATTGAGGTTCATGGACATGGAATTTGTATTGTATGAGTGCTCGATAATAGGCAGGCAGAAGTCTGTAGACGACAGTTTCATGCGGGGGTGTGTGTTTTGTGTACACAGCTCAACTCCAGGCTTCTGTGTACTCAAATGGCAAAGCAAGATTCTTTGAATTCATAGGTACAGAAATGTAACATTACTCTATTGTGTAAAGCTACTTGTGAGTTCGTACTTGTGACAATTGGGTGTAGTCGCGTGAATAAAAAGCAGGTTAGGAATTGGGAATACTTATGTATACAGTTCCAACAGGGGTATAAAATTTGTGAATTACTTTTTTCACTACCGTCTTCGCTAAGAACGGGCGTGTAAGGTGTCATTTATTCTTTCCTCTGCTAAATATGTTTGTAGCTCATAGCATGAGAAATGTTACAAGTGTTCAATTTCTCCTGGACTTGTGGTACTCAGCTTTCTCCTACTTTCTCCAGAGTAACTATAACTGTGGAGGAATTTCACTCCTGTTTTTTATTTTGCGCTCCTTGTACGTGTAATGTAATTTGATACGATGTGTTTCCAGTGTAGATGTTCTTGTGTGGACTTGACTTGTTTATATCTCAGAAGGAAACCTTTTTACATGGAGAACTAGAATGTCGAATAGACCTGGAAGTGCATAAGCGTTGTGTTTCAGAAATATCTAGCATCAATGAACCAAAATCTGCCGAAACAACTGTCACATTTGTGCTCAATACACTGACTGTGATTCTCTCGGGTTGGCTTTTGTATTGATCTGGTCTTCGCATGAAAAAAAGTTTCCTTGTAGTCTTCTGTATTATATACAGAGTATATTACTGTACATGAACACATTTCACACTCGAGTAGAAAACGAGTAGAAAAAAGTAAATCGTGCAAGGACACATGATAGGCGTTTGGAACACACAGGACAATGCAGTAGAGTGGTCGCTTTCAGAAAGATAGGATAGGATCTACAAAAAGGTTTTTTGGGCACAATGGGTCTTTCTCCGGAGGAGTAGAAGCGAGCCCGAGAAATTTTTTGGAAAAGTCTGAAAATTCATTTCACCATGAGGATTTTAGCCAACCGGGAGGCAAAAGTTCAATTGCTTTGTTGTCATTATCACAGAAGGAAAGAAGTAGTAGACGGATTCCACAATGGGAGGGAATGAAGGTGATTTAAGGGAGGGTGTCACCTTCGTTTTCCTGTAACAAGCCACACAACTTACACAGGGATTTCAAGAGGAGAAAGTGCAAGTGTGACATTAAAATGTTTTTTGGTCCCAACAAATAAGGAGCCACAAAAGTCATAACAACAGCTAGAGCGACAATAACGATCGTGATTGATGGCTCTTGTATAACACTAAAAATATTTGTGACCTGTGGAATTCCATGCGTTTTGATTTGTAGACAAATTCTGTAACCAAAATCGTACTATACTATGTTAGACCTAATCAGTTCTTCATGACAATTAAAAATTCGTTAGTATAGTAATAAATCTAGGGTTCGATCACATTTGTGGTGATGCGTTAAAGAGTTCTTTCTACGCTAGATTTTATTTTGTAAACCTGATTTTGGTTTAAGTCAAAATCCGTGCATTGCTTTCTACGATAAACTATAGCCGATTTGTTCGTTATGATACAAAAGAAAGTCCGAAAGACAAAACCGAGTGGTGAAGTTGAAGAGCGGTCAGGACTCAGGATAGAGTTAGCGACTTGGTAACTGAATCGTTAGTTTGAGTAAAAACATGAAATTAGTGGCGATCCGACCGTGTGGAACGTCTGACCAAAAGTTTCGGTGTGCGTCTTCAGGCATTTAATGTGGAGAACCACATAAACTCTAGAATTCTAACATGTTCGATTTTAGGTTAGAGACTAGATGCCACAATGAATTCTATTTCTTGGTAACCGACACAGCCATGTATTTTATACCAGATTTTGGCAAATGCTATACACGTATTTGATTTTATGTGGGGATACGCTGACCTACCCACAATGGCTTCAATGTATTTTCCACTGTCTCAAAGCTGAAACATGACTTTCAGCGTGGTGCCTTCTGACAGCCAATACTCTCACGATAAATTATATGCATAGATTTACAATCAATACAATCCCTCAAAGTTTAATGTAGCTGCCTTGCCCAAAAGTAAGCATGAAAACAATCGTGAGGCTTCACAACGTATATGCAAAACTTCAAGCCGTGGAAAATTTCGCCAACAAGGTGTCCAAACGAGACTACTCCGTTTTAAATTTTGAGTCCTTGAATTGTTGTTGACCTTTATCGATCTCCTAGTAAAGATTTCACCACAGATTTTATTTTTCTGGTGAAGTCTCACTTTCCTGGATCGTACTGGGCTTTATCTCTTTTTTAACAGTCTTCTCAACGCCCTGGCCTGACAAGTCTAAATCCGAGAATCAAACACTAGCACGTGTTGTACGTGGGTATGTATGGTGTGCATAGGAATAGTGTCCTGGAATGTAATCGATAGGACTTGACCTTATATTATAGCGACGTCAGTCTCTGTTGTCAATAACACCTTTATTTGTTCCAACTACAGTGGAGTGTCAGGGTTCGGTTTAAATACAAATTCAGAATGAGATAATTATTAAATTATTGCTCGCCGTGCCAAAGACTCGTAACATTTTAATTCCCCAGACATTTGTCCAGGTCCAACTTTGTGGACCTGGACAGGAATTAGTAGTTTAAAGTTTATTTTACGGCTCATAAAATTACTTGTTCATTAAATAAGCAAAGTTGGGAACAAATACTACTACTACGACATAGAATGAAGATAAGTTTGAAAGACTCCCCAGGAATAATGAAGCAAACAATGTTCAAATTACAAATCACAATGTGGTCGTTCATACGAGATCGGAGTAGTCCACTTTCCCTTTCGATGAAATGAGTGGAAACATTTGGTGAAAATTTTAGTGGTCAGTTAATTCAGTCGACTTGAAAGTTGGTGACTGAAAGATCCGGCGCTCCATCTTTCTCCCGAATCTTTGTTCACATTAAAATCCCGACAAGAGATGTGTTTGAGCTGGAGGGATAATTTGAGAGTATAATTTTACACGTGGCTCTGTCTAATGTTTAAAGGCATCAGGTGTTGGTGGGATTAAGTGAGTATCAAGGAAAGGGAGGGTTGTTAATCCCTGGACAATGGAGCGCATCAAGGGGAAACGAGAAGACATTACTAACACGTCTGTTTTCACACATTCAAATCCGCACACCTTTTCCGTCCGAATTCCTTTTATTCAATGTTCATGGAAGGTGTCACACAAGCATTCTCCAGCATCACATGAACCACCCTACTTTTTCTACTATTCAAGGTTTTTATCGTTTATACGCATGAGTTTTTCTAAATCTCGCTTTCATAAATCAGTAAAATCCCCTAATTTGTTTGGAAGGCCGGGTACATTACGTTGCTCATGCTCAATGATGGTTAGAGACATGTGGTGTAGTGTACTGATAGTTCAGTAATGCGTTCGTTAATTTTCGGTGAATTCTGAACCTGCATAGATGGGTTGAGCTAGACTTCCTCCCTAGTAGAAATAGACGATAAGCCATCATTTGAATCAGAATGAGTGACGTCTGAATTCTGTCAGGATAGTTTGGATACACAGAGTATAAAGTCCAGTGTTTCTCTTCTAATTATGGATGATCCATTGGAAGCATTTTGCGCTGGTGACATTAAAGTAATTATGTATGCCATAGACTCGGCGAGAACATTTAAAATTCTTCTAACTGGTTAAAATGTTACCCCCTCGAGTTTTGTCCTACTGCTTGGGGTAATTTTCATAGGACAAATGGAGAGTAAATCCATTGTTTACAAAAGTAGGTGAAATGGGTGAATTAATAGTAACTTTGTGTTAAGAGGCAGAATGTATATGTGGCACCCAGTACATCTCTAGTCCCCGGGTTGCAGTTCTGGAGATTTTTAATTTCCAACATCCTCTCTATCAGAGTCGACACATCTAGGAATTGCATTACTACGGAGCCAAGTCCTGGCGTTTGCAATAATTTAGCCGTACATGTGTATGACATGACCAAACGCTTGCACTTTGCATGTCCAACCAACTATTCCCTCGTTGTAGAATGTAAATGGGAAGAAATACACTAGACTCTGTCCTTGTCGCCACTCCAACCTGCCATGTTACGCTCTTTCTGGTGAATTTGATAAAGTAGGAACTATGTAAATTTCAAAGCCTGAGGCTTGTGGTTTTCGGTTTGCTCTGGTTCTCCTAGTTCTTCGTCCGAACACCTGGTTTAACCTAAATTCATTCTCTAACAATAATCCTTAGAAACTACAACGTGATGAAGGAAAATCTTTTGTTTGTGTACGCATTTGATTCCATTTACTCAAGTGTAGACAAACTACTTTTGTTCAATCTTCATTCAATAGTTGAGGGATTCGGTTGTACGCTCACTTTTAATTTTTTAATGTGCTATTGTAATCCATCGGATAAACCTTTCTCGGTGTGGCACCAACAAAAAGATGAAGGAGGAATATACTTACCAGAGTAAAAATTGAAACTTATATTTGGATTTCACCTCCAAAATTCATAGATAAACCCGTATAGCGCGTAAGGGAGAGAAATTTTGAAAATTCGAATTACTACGATATTCCTGGCGATTTTGTAAACTTTTCCACAGCCTCAAACCCCCACGATGGAGACCACCGGGTTTAAAATAAGTTTCACATATCGTCAATGCTATCATATTTTATATTATATATTTTGATGTAATTTTTAAAATTTTGTTTGATCGGTTCGGAAATAATAATTATCACCGCAAAATGATATACCGCAGATTATCTTCAAATGCGTCGCGAGTGGAAAGATAGCATCGATGGATTTTTCTAAAAAATAAGTAAAGTTGGACGTGTTCTTGTCGAAAAACCGCTCATAAACCAGGCTTTTAGGGGTCATTGCATGCCTATTTTTAATTAAGCACACATCAGCGCCACTGCGCCCATTCGGATTTTTAGGCGGGATAGCTCCCAAATCCTTCGTAAGATTTACGCATGTCTCAGATTTTACCCGACACCCCTTGATTGAGCTTCGGCGGGAGAAAAGCGGTTATGAGCCACTGTAGTCAAGCTTGCCCCAACGGTATAGCTCACATATCTTTATCCTCACACGCATCTCACGCTTCATGCCAAGTACTCTTTAATTTGCCACATTTTTGTTAGCATGGTGTGTAAATAAAAGATGCAACTTGATTGGAGATAATGTTAGTTTAGGTTGGCATGAAAGTGTAAAAATATTCTAGTCACCAAATGGTGGTCTTTTGGAGCGGATCGTGGAGACGAGGAGTATTTGAAATGCAGGGCCAGACCGGTCGAAGCAGTGACCTTTCAAGAGAAAACATCTGTGGCTGAATTAATGCAAACTCAGTGGTGAAAGTGGAGTCTTAATACTCTGTAGAGTAGGGAATTTGTGGAGAAGCGTAGAAATAATAGTAGATGAAATATCCGACGCTATCGCAGTTCTTCCATAATCCATAGTCCTAACTCCAATGTTCTATTTATGAGAAACAGCCCTCATGCTCCTATTTGCGGACGCTCAAGGGACGAATTGGCAAGCCAGGAGAGTGGCTGCTGGTTCATTTTGTTTTTGCAGCCTTTTTTTGACTGTTTGAGCAATTTCTCCAGGACGAAGAAAATCTTGGTCCCTAAAAATGTTTCAGGCACAGTCACATAGTTATGGGTTCTTTTCGTCGTAGAGTGTGACGTGCGTGGCCCTATTCCGTGGTAGAGTGACAAGAGTGCTTGAGACCATTGGGTTTGGTGAGATGAAGAATGGGTGGATGGTTTGAAGTCTAGGCACGAAGGAAGGACATTTGTCACTTGACGTGAGGCCAGGGCAAGCCTGGAGGGTTGTTAACCTTCAAGGCAGCTGAAAATTAGCTAATGCTCGTCTTTACGTTGATTTATGTTACCTGGTAGGAAGCCTTTTCGTGTCACCATCAACGTGACTAATTAATAATTCTCTCGTCTTTTTTTCTATCGCCTTCTTTTCCTCCAACTTGACGACTATATATAAAATGTGAAAGGTATTCCAGTCATTCATGTAGCTCTGCATTTCACTCCCCCTTAATTGAGTGTATCATGGAGGAAAAACACGCGTAGGGAAAATAGAAAGACTTATTTTCACTCCTGGTCCTGATATTGAGGCTCTCAGGTCATCATCCGACCGTAAATTTCAACATTAACGTTACAAACAAAATTCAACCATGTAGAAATGTGTGTCCTCCAGTAGTTCCTTACAAAGAAAGTGAAATAAATCTTTCTCATTCATTCATTCCTTCCCTCATTCATTTAGCGAAGAAAAAATCTCCATTTAAGAAACACATCTTTCTCCCAGCCTACTTCTCCTAAACTCTCATCCTTAAGTGAGTAAACTAATTAATTTGAAGAGACCTCCGTGGATCCACTCCACATTCCCGCTCTCTGGTTTTCGCATTCGCTCTTGAATTATTTCTCTCTAATTATTTTTCATTAGGAATTGTATGCCCGGCCCTGTCCCGTCCATACGAGCATGCATAGGTAATTGGGCCTGTCTGTCTGTCTATCTCCCATCCCAAACCTTTCCAACCAAAATTAGGAGTAGTCGTCTAATGTTCTAAAAAATACTCTCTTTCCTTTCCATGTCTTAGGTTACGTTTCACGTTCATTAGTGTACACTTAGGGGCTAGTATGGAGAAAAGTCCATTACAACTGTTGGCTCAAAGTCGTGCATTACTTAAAGGGAACTTGACTGTTACGAAAACAGGCAGGTAGGTAGAGTTTGAAATTTGAGGAAGTTTTAGACTACATACTACTAGTTGGATCTTATGTGCTTTCTATTCTGGGGAAAACACTCCAAGTTAAGATGAAATGAACATAGCTATCCCTGCCTTTGCTTTTTCATCAGTTCGTAGTTCCTATTATGTATGTATAATATTTGGGGCTAAGGTAAGTAACATCCCTGAAGAAGTTAAGTTAGGAAAGTTAGGAGTAACATGTGACTTGGGCTGGCTAGACTCCCAGACTTACCTTCCGTGGGAGGAAGAGAAAAGAAGCGGAGTAGGAGCAGGAGAGCTATTATTATTATTATTAAAGAACCAGAGTTTAGCTTTACTTGGTTCAAGTAATAATTGATAAGGTATGGCTAGAGAAGTTTGACTGGGAACTGGAGTTCTAAATGTCTTGAAGAAACGTTCAGAACTGGAGGTTTGGCAGGCAGACGACTGTTGGAAGACCATGAATTATTCTGTGCCCAGGTCGTCGGTTCCTTTGAGAACAAAGTGTTTTCTTTTATGAGAGGAACAAGTACGGGGAGTCAAAAAAGAGGGAAGAAAAAAACTCGGATCCTGTATGGTTTGTTCGTCGTATTGAACTGTGGTACTGTAACAAGAAATGAAATTCGAGGGTTTAGGCAGTCAGACGGTTTCGCTGGCTGGGTTTTAATAAACCTTCCATTTCTCCCATTACTTGACTCTTCTACAGTGTACATTGTTTTCTAGCCCTTTTTCGTCGTGTAGTGTTTTCACAGGACGACTTGAGGTCATGACGGGACCAAAAGTAGACTTGTCTCTTTTGTTCTTCAATTGACCCACGAAGAACGAGCGAACGTGGTTCTGGTCCTCTGTCTCCTCAATGGATGTGTGAGGAACAATAGACTCATTTTATTATTTTGAACCTAATGCTCACCCTACATGCAATATCCATTACTTTGAGGAACAGATAGAAGGAACACGCTAGAAATACCACACGGTCACAACGTTTACTTCCATGTCATTTCTCTCTCTTCTTTTCTTCACAGAGAAAGTCCACGTTAAAAAATTATCCTTTCTCCACGAGTCAACATTATGAATGTATGTATGTATGCAAGGCACAGGTCCATTCAAGCAAGTCTCACCGCTCGCTGCTACGTGTCATGCTTTGACCTAACCTCTACTACCTGTACTCCGGCGTTTTCCTTAATCAAACACTTATTTCTGAGCAAAACCTCTTCACCGTGTCCTTCCTTCAATCTTCGCAATAGCCTTATTTATAATTTATAAACTTACACCAAGAAAACAACTTTGCAACTTATTCTAAATTAAATTCAACGTTCCAGCGGGCGAAATTCTCAGTTTGTTCACACCGCGTGCTAATGAGTTCAAAACCTGGATTTTCAAGTTAACCAATTAGGATGGTAAAAAACCGTCGCGTGTTGACTCAAAAAACTTGAAATATTTTGAGGTACTCTTGTGTTAGTTTGCCAACAATGAATTAAAACCTGAATTTTGAAAACCCGCCATTATAAGTAGCTTGGTTGTCCGTAAAGGAATACACAATCTTACAACTTGCCAGATTTACTCCTTTCCCAGCATCAAATACATTTTCCAAATTAACCACTTGGATTCGTGGTAACTTTCAAAATTCAGATATTTACTGTATCGTGATCCTGCTTTGTAAGAAACGTATTTAAAGGCGGTTTTTAAATTGCGTGTATTAAAGCATATCATATTTTATTAAAACTTCTAGTTTATTTCTTGTATTTCTTGGACTTGGTCCTAGACTCCTAGAGTTTAAGTCTGGGAGCTTTGGAATTAGTTGAGATAATTGATGGATGGCAAAGTGAGTTTCAATTTCTACCGGAAACAATTTCTGTGTGTTTAATTATAATGATAATGGTGGGATGATATGTTACCGATAAAACCCGAAATCCGTTAAAACTAGTTTTAGCTAGTTAATAACCAAGAGAACTTCGAACTTTGACCCGGCCAAACCTAACTTAAATTGACATTACCCCAATGAGGGTTAAAAGTAAAACTGCGTTTGGCGGACTTTTTAAAATTTCCTTATAACTTCGGGTATTTCCTGACTGCCGGCTCTAACGGTGATATTGGGACAAATGCGTTGATTCTGCTCATCTTTCATCCCAACTTGTCCTTGCCCTTGGCCGAGTAATTCATCGGGAAGTTTAGAACGAAGGAACCGCAGAACATTTGTTGTTCAGTTGTAAAGTTTTGGAGAAAATGATTTGACTTTCCTTTTTCCTTCCTCCCTGTCCCCTCCAGGCATTTCACTATTGGATTACGTACGATATGAAGGTTTTCCTTGTGTGTTCGTTGTTGGAGTTGGTTTAGGACTTTCTTCTGTGGTTTCACATTTGGACTGACAACGTGAGTTTATGGATGATCACTCCTCGTCTAGAAGTCTGGGCTTAAGAAGTGTGTGACAGGAGGATTCCAAATGCCGGATGTTTCCCAATGCCTCGAGCTTTACCAAAAACACGGCAGACAAAGTCATTCCAAGAGTAATGTAGTAGTGCGGGCTGGGGTGAAAGCATTTGAACTAATATAACACTAAATCCAAACATACATACAAACAAAAGCTGAGTTCCTTGAAGTACATAGAGAGAAAGTGAGGTAAGAAACTGGATTCCCATGGCATTTCTCTCCGAAAGGAAAGTAGGAAAATTACTCACGTTGAGACCACAGCAACAAATGTCGCGCCCACCTCTTCCATTCTACAGGCAGGAAAGGAAAGCAGAAAGTAATTGTTCGATGGAAACTTAATTTCAAAAATGGATTCCTCACTCTATCTGTCACTTGCATTCCACCACTATCCTACAATAAAATCTCTACTGTACCTACAACAAAATCTCTACGTGTGATTTGGAAAACAATAGGGGAGAAATCAAAGGTAAGAAATTCGCCTAGAACCCGATATAACCTTTTTATTGCGTTCAATGGTCAATCTGACTTGCCTACAACGACCACCGTCGAAATTCAAAAGGACAGGTAATAATAGTGGAATCATTTTTCCATCTGTGTGAAAGTCTTGTTATTTGCTTCTTCTTAGGCGTTCTAGCACTAGTAAATATCATTGGTCAGGGGCGTGATCTTGGTAAAGATGTGATCTTAGGTAGAGCATTGTGCATTTTAATTGATTGGCATTCATCGGTATGCATGGACAAAAATTAGTGTATATTCTTGTGTAGAGAATTGTCTAGCTCTCCATATGACATGGGCAAGGTAGTAGTAAAATTCGAGAGATACAGAAATCCACGTTCGACTACATACATATGAACGAATATGTCGTGAAAATTTTTGAATTTTATCTCAAAGATTAAATATTTTAAGGCATTATTAACTTTGAGGTGCAAAGGTGGAGCGATCGTTTTGTCCCGTACGACAAATATTACTTTGAGTAAAGTCCCCTTGAAGCAACCACCATGCCATATCTCCCCGTAGCATCAAACCCTGACCGTTCAGTGAAGAGGACTGAACGTGTACGTGACTTGTTGACGACACTCCTAAACAATCGAAGCAAATTGGGCAAAATGATGAACTTGGTCCATTGCGTGCGTACAACACTAAAATCCACAACGGAAGGATGGGAATGGGTGCTCCTACCGGAAATTGTGCGAATAAACAAGGGGTAGAGTTTGTGAGGCCACGATGAAAAATAGGTGATTAATTGCCTGTCTTCATGACTAGGGGTTGATTTATAGTTCATTCACAAGTCCCAACTAAGTTGCTCATACATACATGTACATACATGGATACAGTCAAGCATTTCGACCGCATCACTGAAGGTTTATTTGCACTGGTCGTAGAGCACCTTCACTGTAACCAGTTCAATGTGAAATCCATGGGAATGCAAGTAGTCGGGAGAAAAGATAAACACTTCTCACAAATACACCCACATTTGTATCGGAGTTCAAAGAAAAGAATTCTTACCAACACTCTATACTGCACTAATTAAGGATTGACTCTATTGACTCCTTTTAAATATAGTCGCCATATTTGTATAATGGTTAGGGTCTCGGCTTTCAAGAATTGTGACCCTCCTTAAATCAAAAATGCTGGTACCCATTAAGAAAAATCCTCCGATGTTTGACTGTGGCATATGGCGAGTGACAAAGTATTTTAAGCGAAATTCTGGTAGCTCTGTATAAACCTGCCTTCTTCGTCTAGAATATCCTGAGTTTTAATCAAGAAACTCCAGACCGGAGTATTGTACTGCGTTATCGCCCTCTTTCGCCTTGTAATGTTATCATCAACCCACCCACAGAAGGAAGTTTACATCCTGTCATTCAGCGGAAATTAGTTTTGTTAGATTCGAATTGAGCCAGAAATCTAGGATGAATCTTATTCGTATAAACTTTGTTGGATTGCCCAAATCTAACCGCTCACGTCTTGAGTCCAACTTAGGGATAGGAAATTAAGGCAAGTTCTTCTCACCTCATTTAAACCGAGTTACCGTAGGGCACAAAGTAATAATCTGTAATATACGGGTTCCTTGCTCATAAAACCTTGGTCCTTTGGTCGACATTGGGAATGGGAAGCGGAGGAAAGACAGAGACAATTGGTTGAGGGAAATGACCGTGGAGAGCAGATGTGAAACGAGGGAGGAAAGCTGGAGAAATGTAATTTTCTTCTCAGGTAGGAACCATTCCATGTACTTTAGGTCAGGTCTTAAGTCTTAGGAGTTGTGCACTACTATGAATGTGAAGCTAAAGCCTAAAGTGCCCAACCAAGAAAAGAAGCTTTACCCGAATTTTGGTCCTCCTTCTGTGCATATGTACAAAGTAGAACAATATTACAAGGAAGAATATTCAGGTGTAAAATTTATGTTAATTTTAAGTTCCCACGTTGGATTACAAAGAATCAGGCGGCGGATAAAATAATTGTTCAGACATACAGACACGTTAATTAATGGCGTGAACTAGATAATCCATGACTCTCAAACGAACCAGGTGGGTCCATCTTTGTGGAACTGAACTAGCAACCATCAGTGTGGCTTCCTCTTGTCCGGTCGACGTTGGTCCACTCAGAGAACCGCACACGGGTTTTCTAAGTATTATGTTTCGAACAGCCTTACCGCTGGATCAATACTTTCTGAGCCCAAACTGTCTATATTAAAGTTGAATCCTAATTAGTGAGGCTCCCTCGCATTATCCGAAATGCTCAATGATTAGAATAATTCTAAGTGCCTTGAGTTCAAAGGTGCCAGCTGGGATTACGCGGTTACACATTAGCCTCGCCCACTTTTTTAAATTCAAAAAATTGTCTCCGAGTTCATTACACACGAATTCTAGAATTCTAATCTCGACTCCGAAGTTCCAATCAGTCAGTCGTGAAATTAGAACCGGTCTTTAACCACTACGCCCTTCGTGGTAAGGGCCTCGCGCCGATTAATCAGTCCCGGTGACTTGACCTGGATCTTACATCCAAATATTGTCCCTTGTGAACCTTGGACAATTTTCCATTGCCAAATCTATATTTCTTTCCTTTCGCCTCGTTTTCTTCTTGCTGGAGGTTGGAGATGAGGAACGTGTGAGAGTTGTTCACACTTTGTTCTTAACTTTGTCTTCGCCCTGGGCAAAATAATAGGATGATGACGACGAAGACGACGAGGACTACTTCTTCTAGGAAAGGACTTTCTCCGCGTCCTTATTGAAAGCCGGAAAACTCTTTTCCTTCCCTCTTCAATTCTACCAAGTACTAAAGGAAAGAAGGAAAGATTTAAGTCGGACCAAAGTATGCGAATGCATGTGAATGTTTGTACGTCTGTTCGGGGGCTTTGAGAGTGTCAATGATCCTCTTAGCGGTTTCCCTGAAAACCGAACCTGAGTGGGAATACTTTTGGGTTGAAAAGTATGAAAGGGAGGGAAGGATAATTGTCATCACACGGAGAACAAAAAGGGAGACCCCACGGCATTCACACCTTCACTGGAATACCAATAGAAACTTTATTCTTCGGTTAAAAATATACGGTTTGGATCAAGGAAGTCAGTTTCTATGGACTAAGTTTAAAGGTCACATCTTCTCAAGATTTTAGCTAGACTAGAATTGACACAAACCGTCAGTGTCTAGTTCAGTGCTTTGAGAGAAACGTGGTTATCGTCTGCATGGATTGTCATATTTTTTGAGGAAAGGATTCTGAGTGTAGTGCAGTGGAGGATTACCTGGAAATCCTTTGTAGAAATTAATATTTGCGACAATTGGATGAAGGTACAAGAATTTGTGTGGTTGGCGGAGTGATAAGTATAACTCGTCGTTGTCAGATCCGGACGACTCTCTTAACTCACCTCGTTCTCGTACCGTTTGAAGAGAGAAAAGGAAGGAAAAAAAGGAAGAGGGAGTCGAGTTAGCGGATAAATCAATTTTCCCCTTAAGTGGAAAAGAAAGAGTTTTTGAGGACGCGAATGAGTGGAAAATAAGGAGAAGTCTCTCCGGCTTTCTTTAGAAGTAAGGTATGGAGAAAGGGGGCTCAGGAATTTTTGACGTAATTCAAAAAGACAGAGAAATTGAAGGAGAAAAGATAGTTTTTATCCAAGTTTGGGGTATCCATTATCCATCCGTGAAGGTTTTTTGGGAGTCTTAACAATGCCAATGCCAATAGGACACTCTTTCTTCTTTTAGTGCTTCTTCGAATAAGCTCTCTGACTCAACTCCAATAATCTCTTACTTCAGACAAGTCTCCTCCTCAATTTCAATTTCATCTCTCTATCTTTCTCTATCCTTTCCCAAACTTTCATCTTTTCAACATTTTTGTGGACATTCCCGTGCATCAAGGGAAAAAATGCAATGGCATTTTTATCAAACGTTACATATAGAGATAATCCTTGCTCAGTGAAATGAAGGTTATGATGGGAGTCAATTTATTGAAATTTGAACGGTTTGACTCAATTTGTCTCAATTTTGAAACAACATAACAATGTACATTGCTTTTGACAGTTTCCGAATTTCTTTGGCAGTATCAACAGTCAGGAAGTTGATTATATGAAAATAACGAGAAAATAAACGTTTAATACTTTCTGTTCTGTCGAGCGGAGAAAATGTACTCCCAACTTACATTTTCATCCCCTCCCATATCTACAGATCGTTCAGTTTAGCAAAATCCGACGGTCTCCTGGTGAGCAGGAAATATGTCATTCTATTCTCATGCCTTAGTAGTTTTTCTTTCTAGACTTCTAGTCCTATTTATATTCAGCTATTACTAATAGATAGGAAGGAATTGAACCATGAGGTCGGGATGTCTTGGTACAAAGGTATTTTTTTCTTTGAACTTATGCGACATTACACGAAACCAATAGGTTAGCTTTTTCACCTTACATACGATTGCATTCGCTGAAATATTGTTTGGCAATACAGTTTGAGTTTTACCCAGTTTTTGTATTTACCTATGAATCGGTCGCGATTGCGAGAAATAATCGATAAAAATGTTCAAAGGATTCTCATTATAACTTTTGTTCTTTTTAATAAGGCCATTTCTTGTGCAGTATTAGAGTATAGTGGAGTCTGCTTCAGGCAAACTGGTCCGGTCGACGTAAGGTGGCGTTGGTGAGGAGGACACACGGGCGAGTTCGTTAAGTAGATTCTCTAGGCGGCCGGCGGCCGCTTAGGGGTTGTCGATAGGGTAGGATAGGCTCAACTGTATTTAGATATTGGATAATACGCGTGTCTATGACATGAACAGTATGATTTGTTGACCAACACAGGAGTTAAAGTATTAAAAGCAGCAAATCAGAAATGAAAAATGACCTCCGTGACCACCCAGGTGTGGGAAAGTATTGCTCATTTTTTAGACTGAGTAATCTCAAAGTAACTTTTCTCGGAAGTGTTTGTAGAACGCGACAGTCGTCGGTTGAGTTTGGTCACAGTCTGTTCAGAGTGTGGAGTTTGATCTTGAGATTGTGACCTGAAAATAAGATGGATTTGAAGATTGGTGGGTTAGGAGGTTAAGTCTGAGCCGCTGTGTCCTCGGACAGACTGCCATGGACTAGAAAGTATTGATTAAATAGGACACGATTACGACATCATTCATCTACAAATCGAGGGATTTGTCACGTCCGCACCTCACAGGCATCTGCTCAACATTTCCTGTCCTAGTGGGATTTGTTTGTTAAATAACCTTTCCTTCGACTCTCCCTGGGTTGTCTTAAATCCGATGAAAACAAGATAGACGAGACTCATGAGAGTGAAAAGCCTTGAGAACACACGTAACCTCCACACCTAACAGACCATGTTTCTATTTTATCTTCTGCCACAAATGTCTCAAACTCTATCTTCGTTTTCAATATTCATACAACTAATTTCCATTTGAATGAAGAGGTTATCACCCAAGGCATCATATTCATCATTCATAAATCACCAGCAATATTGAAGTATGTTCCCTGTCTTTATATTTTATTCCCTAAGCATCTTTACATTAAAGGTGGATAATTTAGCTGACGAAATCAAATATACAGCTCAGAAGGCGCTAAAAATAATTTTTTCTTTTTTCGATTTCAACAAAAACAAATACTATCAACAAGACCTGCGCCTTTTTATATTGAACAATCTGCAAAACTTCAAGTGGGATTCAAACTGAACACTTCACACTGTGATATTTGGTTATTCTGTGGATATTACGGTTCTGGCAGCAACACTGTTGACCCTCTGTGCTTGATATGACTTTTTGACACTGGTATTGAGAACACTTAATGCTCAAATATAGACAGTATAATTTGTAGCATTTTGACAATGACCACCGTCCAGTCCTGAACATCTTGCATGATCCGTTCTGTGGTGTTTGTATATTTGAGGGTGCGAGATGTCTACTTTGCAAGTAATACAGTTTGTTAGAATTGGAATTTAAGAATTTGGCAGGCTGTGGAGTTTAACGGACAAAGAACATTTCACGGTTGACAGAATAACTTTCCGTTCCATTCTGTTTCCCTTGTTTCTGGAGTAAAACTCGGACTTACTATGTTATCTAGTGTTTTGTGTTCAGAGTCCGGGGAAAAAACACAACCCGTGTCCGGCACGTCCCTCGAGATTAGCCCAAGTCATAATAAGAAACGACTTGAAGAAACACGAGTTCTCGATTCCAATTAAGATCAAGAATCAATGTGCATTGCTTTAATATATAGTAGGAATAGAAAGATAGAACAGTGCAGTGGACTAAAATATTATTAGATTCCCAAAGGCAATAATAGCCTAGATAGCCATCCGCCCAAGATGTCTATCTAAACTTAATATATTGCAATTGCACCTTGCAGTCGTAGTCATAGCCTAAATAGAAAATCATGACATGTGCAATATCCTGATACGGGGTTCATGATATAGAGGATCAACCACTTAAATTTACGAAGAGTAATTTTTGCGAAAATATATTTATTCATATTTTTCACGCTTGTCGTATGTATAAATGTCGTGTTGGCGCCGTGTAAATCTACCGGGTAGTCGTTCAGATTTCATTTATTTAGGATTACCTAATGCACTGCTAGTCTACTTTACGACTACTCCGTGTGAGAAAAAAATCAGGGATACCTTCTGGTAAAATCTTTGTTGGAGCGAATGAGTGTGGGAAACAAACATCCATCACGGACAGCCAGGCATTGTTTGACAGCAGAACATAGTTACCAATTCTGATCGGACCAAGGGTCGACATAAACTTTGTTTTATTTTCTACCTTTCTATTATTTCCTCAAGGTGGCGACTATTTACTTTGTCTATTTTAGTTTATTGCAAAATACTTCATAGATGGATTCATTTTCCTTCCTATCTCCTCAAAAATATATATGTATCGATACAATAATTCAAACACTTCAGACTTTGTGAAATTTTGACAACCTTTTCTCGATTTTCCGTACGAAATTGCCGCTCTCGTAACTAAAAAGTCACTATTTCAGAAATTCTGATCCATGTAATTAAAAGAGGACAGAATTACTGATATGATAGACTACAAAAATGGTTAGAATTTGGAAACCTTGTTTCCTTTGTGTTGGGCTAATTTCGCTTTAAATTTGTATTCAAGAAAGCTGGCGATCAACACGTTCTTTGGAGTGCTGGATATAATTCCAATGCTGGTGGTCCTGACATTAGTCGAATTGGTTTAACAACTCACCTTATGAACTTTTACGACAATAGTTGGAATGATTACTCACACAAACTTGTATGACTTCCTGACTTTGGGAGTTGCCCAAAATGTGTGTATTTTATTGAGGTTCGGACTCTTTGTCACGCATATAATAGCAACCATTATGATTATGAAGTGGTCGTCAAACTTGGTCACAGTCTTCTCAAGTGACAATAACTTGCGAAATAGCTAAACCAAACTTCTGTTCCCCTGCACTTTGAATTCAGAATCCTCCTTCTTCCTCACATTGCTGAATTGTTATTATCAAGAGAATTTGGCAAAGTTTCGCTTCAAAACAGTCGAAAGAAATTCAGTCACAAACATATTCATGCCAACTTAGAATTGATTTGTGTACGGTGGTTGCACTAAAATCCGTAGTAAAACCTTCAAACACTCAGCAACCGGAGATTTGGTAGGAGCTTTGATACTAATATTTGAATTTTTTGGTATTCCAGCAAATTATGTTTGAAGATAAGAGGAATTAGAAAATAATGAATGTTTGGAAACGCAGACTGTCTTTTATGTTAAGAAGCCTTTCCAAGTAATCTCACTGATTATGATTATACAATTCCAAACTCTCTCCTAAAGAAATTTCTTGAAGGTTTTGGTTTATGGAGGGTATAGAGAACGCGATGCAGGGCATGTAGCCCTGAGATTCTGATTAGGTCCGTCTGATCTCGTAGTAGTTAGTTGAAGTTTGAACGGGTGTGTGTATTTGTCCATGTCAAGATATGATGATGGCGATGTTGGGACGGGTGGGTGATGACAGAAATTAGCATGAGAATGGATAGTTTGGGACGGATGAGAAACAAGAGATAATCGGAGACTTGGTTCAGTGACGATGAGCCCAGGAGAAAGAAGAAAGTTTTGAAATGGGTAAACTGGTTTTGACAAGTTGATTGAGAGTCGGGACTCCTTCCAATGGATGAATATTTGCTAGGTGTAGGTGTAAGGAGGGAAAAGTAGAAAAGTCAGTCAATCCTCTCCAAAGCTCTTTAGTATGTAGGTAACCCATCACTCGCACCTTCTCTTTTCGTTTCGAAAACCTACAAGACCACTAGAAAACTTTTACTTGAACCAAGAACACAATTAGAAGAACACTCAGCTTTTGTGAACAAGAGACTCTTGCATATCTATACATCCATGCATGCATGTGTTTGGTGTCTGTCACCATCCCTCTGGCTCACACGTTGTAAGTAAAATATCGGTGTATTTAAAAACCCTGGCGGCAAGAATATTATAAAATGTTAGTTTTCGTGGTCTAGACAAACCTAACCTTTGCGGAAAATTCCTACACTGGGAAAAAGTTTGTTTGGAGAAAGTCAGTGAAAGGAGGAGGATGGAAGCGCAGAGTGTGAAGGTAGGGCACACAATAAATTTCAAAGCATGAATTAGCGAGGAGGTTCATAACCCATGGAATTTCCTCATTATTTCAAATCCCTGCTGTGGCCCAAGTAGTTAAAGTAAAATATCATGGGTTTTGGATTGGTAAAGCTAACTTTGGTTGAATTGTTCACAAGCACACACAAGGTTTTCCTTGTCTTTCCTAACGGTTAGGCCGTTTGGATAGGAAGAGAGAAAACAGGCTCAAGTTTAGTTTTGAATTTATTTACATTCTCTTTACTCCTCCATCCATTGAATAATGCATAAGACATAACACCTTACGTCCGGGATGAAAATTAAACTTGACTCTGATTCAATGGCTTGGCTGAAAACTTTAAATATATTTCTACATCCAATAAAGTTAGCTCGTGTGTGTTTGTACAGAAGGATAAAGATAAATTTAAGAGCTTAAAACCGTCACAAATTTTAACAAAAGTTTAACGTCTAGTTCAATTATAATAAAACTATTCTATGGTTTATTCGACGTAATATTGAACAGTTTCATCTAGGTCTGTATTAAATTTAATAGTGCAATTAATCGTCTGACTTTTAACAGTCTTCAATCTTTGTTTTGGAAATGTTTCAGAAGGTTTATATTTTAATTAAATTAATAATTAAAGTGAAATTGGCTTTTTATTTATACCCAAAATCAGTTTACTATACAAATCGGTGAATTTGTTTAACAGTTCGAATATAGTGGTAAATATCGGAAATGAGTCCATGAAGGGCTATAATTTTTGTTGGTAGATTGGGGGATAGAGTGATGTAAAGATTTGAAGAAGGATGACGAGTGTGGAAAGTGAGTACTTTCTCTGCCTTTCACTCTCTTGATTCCAACTTTCTTTTCAATCTCCTCACTTACTCCATGTTCCCTGTCCAACTCACCAGGCACAATTCTCTCACTAATCGACTTTTAATTCTACTTCTCAACTCTCGCTAGACCTCACTCTTTTTTTATTTGTTAGCACTCGAGACGCTTGAGACTGAGACTTCCTTCTTGACCTAATCGGATTTTATGAGAGTCCAGTTTGAAAACTTTTCTTTCCTTTTCATTCCTCTAACCATTCCTAATATATTTCCAAGGAAGTTTCACTTTAACTTCTCGATTCCCCTTCTCATTATCAATTCCGACCTTTGGTTAAGTTTACTCTCGTCTCATTCACAGAGTGTCGATTGGACGGGTAAATAGTCGGCTCGGCAAAACCTGTAGAAGCCCCTCCCTCAGTTTCTGTAGCAAAATATCAAGTACAGTAAATACAACCCCGACTGTAAATATCGGACGTGTACATTTTATGATGAATGCAATTTCTACTAGTTCGTCCTGAGCTTATTCTCATGTCTAGAGCGGTTTAAGGAGTTTGCACAGTCTAATCCCGAAGGACTTTTTCGCAGTGTTTAGAGAATTTTGTTGTTTGACAAATGACTTCTGAACTAGCACAAAGGCGGAGCCCCTGTCACATTCTAGAATGCAGATCTTGAGAAATGAATGTACGTATACGTTTTCAGTAAAATATAAGAAGTACTGCAAGTATAATGTGTTCTTCATAAGAAAAATCCATGTGGGAAGTAACTGAGACAGACTATACGAATAGCTCAACTGGGTAGCAGCATTACCTTGATTATTTTGCATCCTTATTCCACCTGACGCTGCCCTTGCATTATTTAGTAACCCCAAGACTGTTCACTTTTGCACAGGTATAACCGTGCAGGCCCTACTCAATTTTTTAAAGGTTAGCATGTAACTTTTAGTGCAAGAGCACTTCCCGGAGTTACTCCAATCCGAAACGTATGAGCACTACCCATAGTTGCCTTAATTTCCAATCGGAGAGCAATGCTGTTCTTGAGAACATCAAATTATTTCAGTTTTATTCTTCTCTATAGATTTAGGGTTATCGTCTTTGAATTTAATTCGAATTTAATTTACAAGTTTAGCGGCAAGGAATTTAGTAATTCTCAAATACCAGCAACGATTTCTCGAATTAAGTTTTTTTATAGTGCCATGGTTCGGCCCAAAATGTAATTTGGTCCACAGAATATGTCTGGTACTGTCAGTTCATTGTCATTATTTCTACTTTCCGATTCACCTGAAACTGCCACGAGAACCTAATTTTGATCCTTCTCAGTGACATCTTAGTTTCAAAGGCAATGGCGGAAACCTGACTTTCACCAACTTTCTTCTCGTGTTTGTTTACCATTGTGTTATTTGTTAGCTCAAGCGTAATGAAAGTTGTTTGGTCATTGATAGTATTGTGAACGACAATTCTAGTACTAATTTGGAACTACTTGGATAAAAATAAATTTTCCGGGATAACATTACCATTATAATGAAATAAATTATTCCAAGAATACTATTAGTATTTGTTAGTAGGGAAGGCAAAGCAGTTGGAACGCTAATAGGGTATTCTTAGAATCTATTATGTATGGGTGAAAAACAATACGCCTAGTACACATAAAGAAGCTAATATGGAATTATCACAAATCGATACAATTAAGGTGGGCATGGAAAGTAGAAGACGTAACAGCAGTAAGGCAATTTGATAACATTTCTACATACATACAATTCCATGTAATAGGGTCAGGGGTTGACTAGCATGGATGGCGCAATGAATTCTGAGTCTCGTGAAGAATGAATAAAAACTGTCTGGAGCATGCACGAACCCGAAAAAGTCAATGGCTCAAGTCATGTATTAGGAAATTGAAAGGCAGTAAAAGAATAAACCATGAATCAACTTGATGGCCATAAACACCAGACTGAGTCGAGGAGGAACTTAAGCTCGGCTCAACAGAATGAACCAAATTGTTGAATCATCCACCGAAAAAAGTTATCACAAATTCACTTATACTACAGAATATTCAAACCTCTCGCTATGAATGTGCTGTACCTACAGTCTCCGCAAAATCTTCATTCTTATCGACTTTGATTTTTTGTACGAAATATGAAATATGAATACAGAAATTTCTTGACAATCAGACCAGTTCTACACTATCTTTTCATCCTGTCAAATTCAAAATATTTGCAAAAGAAGACTTTTGTGAATGTGAACATTCTTACAATCAATGATAAAAGACTTCGAGTTCATTTCTTTTCTTCCCAGCCAAACGTTAAGGTTTTCAATTGGGAAGTACATAGAACCATTTTGTTGAAGGAATTCCGTTTATAAGAAATTTTGAAACCAGCATATTTTATGTATATAATTTTTACAAGGAAAACACACTGAGAGAAGCCTGAATTTCATAGTACGAATTTTTCATGTTTAGAAAATCTGTCTTTGATTATGTTATAAGGGTGAATTTATCTTTCGGCATTTTTGTGATAAAATAATTATGGGAACGGATTCCCTTCTCTTTCTCGTACTTCCTTGGTACGTTCAAAAGATACATTTTTTAGAAAGTTATATGTAATATGTAACGACGAAGTTTGAACATTTTCTGACATTAGAAAAAGCGAGGGGGAAATCAGGGAAAGCATAGACGGATCTGCCCGGAGGGTCTACACCAGAAAAGTTTACTCACATTTTTCTCGTTCATTTCATCGAGCCTTCAATCCTTTTTTTTGCAAATTGAGAACTCTTGTAACTAAAAGGTACAATTCTTTTTTTTACAGAGAGGATGGAAAATTTAAATTAAAAATGAGACTTTTGTTGCCCGGTCCTGTTTTTAAAGCCTTGTTCCTTAAATTTCAGTGGAACAAAGGGACTGTATTTTAATTTTTAACTTTCTCCACTCATACAATATAATACTTGTAACTCAATACAATGTTTCATTCCTTCCCTCCGTCATATTGTTCCTCGAGTACAATGAGTTTGCTCACTATTTGTCAGAATTTGTTAGGTTGCATTGGAATGGGATTGACTGACTCGGTTTTACAAACAGAGTGAGGACAATAAGTTCTCGTGTTTTTAAGTAGGAATTGCTAGCCTTTGCTTAGGAACAGGAGTGCAGTGTAGAAGAAATCAATGAAAGAGAACAACTATTGAATTCAAGAACCATTGAAGCAACAAACAGAGAGAAAAACACAATCGGAATGGCAATAATAGAACTAAGAGAACCAAATGCCTGTCCGAATAAACACATAATACTTTCCTTCAAACATTTTCCTATTCCATGTTATCCAGTCGTTTTCGTTTTCTATTTTATATTTTCTTTTTCTATCAGCTGGACTACTTTTCTTCTTCTAGTCGTTGGGTTAGTATTGCTGCTGGCTAAACATTTCACAACGTAGTAGTTCATGTTGTTAGTACAACCAGCAGCACAACACACAAATATGTCATGCATGCTTGTTAGAACTTTTTGAAATATCGGAATATATGTAGAGAGCATTGGAAGGAAATGCATACGATAAAGGTCACTCAAGGAGTACAATGTAATGTATAATATTTGAACCATGTAAACAGTCTAGTCTCCACCGCTCACGATACTTACCTTTGAATCAGACGTAAATGTAAGTAATTCCATTGAACGCTCATAAAAGTCAGACCCAATACCTTTCTCTATTTCAAGAGGTCAAACTTTCTCCATCCCACAACATTAAATTTATATGTTACGTACTTACGTCTAGATTAATTTCTTTACTAGAAAAATTCTTAGACCATTAAATAAATATATCTAGAACTCGACTACTCACTGAATTACTCCAATATCAGCTCTTCTCAGTATTTATTGAAATTGAAAGGGTTCCAATAAATTCCAAGTTATGTAAAGAAGAAAGATTTTTTTTAAATCGTCTACGTACTTTAGTGGATGAAAATGGGAATGATTGAGTGAGAGGGCTCTTTTTACTGCACACTACATGGATTCATGTATTTCTCTCTATAAACTCATTTTTTTCAAAGGGAAAAATAAGTTTCCGGTGAACAAACCTAGAGAGGATATGAGAATTTCTGACTACGGTATCCTTAGAAATAAATTCGAGGATGGACTGATGAAATCTAGTAGTAGTACGATGTAGTAGCCCACACAGATTTATCTTATAATTCGTCTGTGAGGGATTTTGGTTACTCAAGACGTAGAGTGTCTTTGCTGTCGTTCGTCTTTACATTTTAGTATGTACATAGTTTTCTCGCGTTTCTTCTTGATGGTGGACACTAATTCATTTTTGCTTATGCTTACGAAAGTTGAAGTGTGTCTGACAGACTTTAGTCATTCCTATCAAGATTTCCCATCCTCTTCTTTCTTCATCTTACGGAGAAACTCTTCTTTCGGGGTAGAGAAGGAAAGGATGAAATAAATAAATTTTGACGTGCAAATGGAATTTACTTTCCTACTCTGCCGCCTTCATGGAAAACTGAATTGACTCAACTGTGAGTTCCTCAATTAAAATGCGGTTGAGAAGAAAGATGATTTAACAATGGGGGGAAGAGTGTGCGCGAGAAACGAGGCACTTTGTCTGACTTTGGAAATTGAAATCTGAAGGAGTTGGTAATAAGAAATGGCAAATCAAATCAAGGAACACTCACAACAAAAGATCACATGATTAGACACAGACGACGAGGAGGAAAAAGCAGAAGACAAGAAACACGAGGATTCAATTCTCTTACAGCAAATTCATTCATTTCATCACAAGGAATCTCTCTTTGTTCTTCTATTCTGTACAACCAACCGAGAACATCTTTTTAAATTAACTTCTGTCAACTTACCACACCTCCCAACTTTTGATCCATACTCTCTTCTCATTCAATTTAAATTTTTTAATATAATTTTTCACAAGTCATGACTGATTTATAAAAACTGATTAGAACTGTGCTAGGAAGTGGAAGGCACGTCCTTTCTCCAATTAAAACAAAAGTTACAATTTTCTTTATATTGTTCGATTGGAGAAATGCAGTCCCGCCCCGCCTTCTCTCGAACGATCTGGCTGCCTTCCTTTCCTATACACATATATTTGTATCGCCAAAGGCCTGTAAGCAATATTATCGATACCACAAGTGCGTGCTAAATTCAAGTTATAAAATTGGGTAGCTTTTAACGATTATTGGTTGAGTGCAAAAATTTCAGTAAATGTTTATGATAAATTTAATAATTGAAAATAAAAATATTAGGGTCAACATTTATGCAAACATTTCAACAAGGGCTATACAAAGCAAGAAGTTGAGTTTCATTTCTTCCATAAATACGTTTTGCTACTTGACAGAAATTTCGTATAAAGTGAGATAAAAATGGCTTAAAATTAAAATTATGGTTACCTTATCGAGATTATTGTATTTGGGATACATATGGTGATATTCTATTAAACTTTCTTCTTGCAAAGAAATATGGGACTCGGAACAGGGAATAATGAAAAGAATATGACAGATTCGGCTCTTCCAAACACAGAATTGAGAGTTAAAATTCCAATAATTATATGTGCACTCTAAATAATTTGTTTGCACATCTGTATTAACTTTTAAAGTTTGACTTACTCAAAGGAGATACTACGAAGTACACGTATGTTCTAGAACTGGCTTTATTCACTTGAGACATGACTTTGAATATGATTTGTGTACATTTGTGTACGGTGCGTGTGGGTGATTTGTATTTGTGTGTAAAGCACTACTGGATGGTGAAAAGAGCTTAATAGATACAGGGAAGGAAGGAAGGACCAAAAACAGAAGCAACATTTTGATTGCTCTCTCTCCCTTTCCCTCTCTCTTTCTCCATTTTCTCTGTCGTCTCTCATCTTCGCTGTATGTGAAACTAATTATGGTAATTAGGAATGCTTTGTTCCTACCTTGAATGCAATTAATCTTGACACGTTCTATCTCTTCTCCATACATTGCATTACAGAACTACCTCATAGTACATGACATAAACACAGTTGCAAATACTTATACAGGCAGACAGGCATGGAATAGAAGACGAAGGGAGCTAATACAATAAATTTCATTATAACGTCTCTTCTCTTATCTAAAACAAAACACACATACTTCCATGCATGGACTTTCACGTCCCGTACAACAACTTTTCTATTTCCAGGGAAAGGAGAAAACTTGGGAAATAGTGTCTGTTGGCCTTAAATGAATATCTAATCTAAAAGTCATACCTTTAGCGTTGATCAGATTCGGAGAACTTTTCCCTCTCTATAGTTTACTTTCCCATACCGGACTTGTGTTATTTATTGAAATCCACGCCTATACAGGAAACAGATAAAGCCAGGTGCCGGCAAAATCCACGGCCTACGGGTATTAATCAAACAGTCATAGTCTCTTATGCGTCGCACCTGTGCACAAATATTTATTCTGAATTTTGCCCTCAGGTTCAACGCAATGCAATGAAATAGGTCATATAATTTATAATTTAATCGTCCTTTCTGAATAGACCAGACATTCGATTCTCGGGCTAGGCACCGACGGCTTAATTTGTTCATTTGATACGTGTCATTTCAAATTAATTTAAGGGACTTTCTTGTTTACGAGGAATATGGAGTATGTCAATTTTAAGTATACAGAACCGCCGCGCGAACTCATTCTTTATTGTAAGTTATGGCCCGCGCATGGTGACCACACCAGAACCCGGTAAAAGGTTTCACTGTAACTGTAGTTTGAAAAGGTTTACAGAGTAGACGAGGTAGTTCTAATACAAAAGCAAGTGCATAGTACAGATACAAAATACAGTAAAGAGAATACATCTGGAAAACTTTGAACAACGGAGATTCTGGTTTATTTTCTAAATTGCGTGTCGGTGAAACGAAGGAATTTTTACGCAAGGTTTGAGATTGGCGTCGTAGAGAAACTGAGGATTTTCTCAAGCATGACATAATTGTGCGCTGATCCATCAATGCATTGTCAACACACTGTCTAGGATTTTCTATAAAATTGTCCGTTTTCTTGCTCTCTGCTCCTTGCATTCCACCCAACCACTGAATATCTATATTTACCATCCGAATGTAATATCCTTATTTATCGAAGTTTTACCCTTTGGGCCTGATGACATGATTTATTCCCACTTGAGCCAAGCGGACTGATATTTATTCGTGTGGAGTATTGCGGTTCAATCCCTTCAACAAAACAATTCAACTACCTTCTCAGACTCACCTGAATTCTCTTTTTCCCAATAGGATCATAAACCAATAGTTTCAGTCTATAATACCTGTGTGAAAATGCACACAATAAATCCCAAGGTCTTTCAATTTTTTTATTTTGTCGAGCCAAACACAGATTTAAATTTGAAATTAGCAAATGTCATTCTGCACTCCCGTAAATGAAAGTCAAAGTCACTTCTTCGATATAGTTTTCCTCCACAGTTAGGGGCTCCATCCCTAGGCCAAATAGAAAGCAAGTTCCAATTCCATACGAAAAATTCGCAGAGGACAATGCTGGCGCAATGTCTATTATTGATAACAATTATTATAGTGAGGTACGAGGGCTAAATACAACAACATTTAATTGTCATGGCCAAAGGCCAAATCTAGCTCTCTAGACAATGTTCGAATCTTGGCCGTTTAAAACGGAGTAAACTTCAAATGAAGATCTTGATTTGTTGATCCCAATCACACTGTGTCGCTATTGCACATATAATTACACGAAAACTTAGGAAACAACTTTCACCATCCTTCATTCTATTCCAGTATGTTCATTGGAGAGTGGAAGGAGTGACTGTGTGGATTTAATTGAATTCTGACTTAGCCAGCTGGACGGTTGAAAAATAGTTTTTATCCATTCCATGGTTTCCCAGCATTAATTTTTTTTGAACATTTGGATCCATCATGCCTCCATATTATGCTTGAATGTGTGGGATGGGACAATGAATGAGTGGATGAGTGAGTTTAGAAAATATGTGTCATCATGCATGCGGGAGAAGAAAAAGAAAAAAATTAAAAGAGTCCGTGTGAAAATAAAGTTGTGACAGAGTTTTATAGTGAGGAGGCGTTCATCTGCCCTACCCATCAAAGTTGCTACCCTCCCTCAAACTCAACTCTCTTTCTCTTTTCTACCCTTGTGAAAAAAAGTTTTGTTTGAAAATTCTAAAGTTTTTCAAGCGAGAGAAGTTCAGTCTCATCCAAGACTGCTGCTGCTGTAGAAAGGCGCAATTATGTTGTTATGTGTAAATGAGCTGTTTTTCAAACCCATGAAAGACTTCTCCAGAGTTTCATTTAGGGCGTTTGCAGTAGTGGTGAAAGTCTGTACTTTCTCTAGTCGCATCCCAACAAATTCGTTTCTTCCGAAAACCGCACCATGCACAAAACTTAGTCATGACAGTACTTACGGGTATGAATAGGAGAATGAGTCGGGCCAGTGGTAATCCATGAACGCATATGTACCAGGGTATTTACACACTGCCTACGCCATATCTTATCCAGTCAACAACTTTTCTCCATCTTACCTTAATTTTAATCGTTCCAATTCTGCCGAGTCAATTCAACATTTCAACACTATTCGATTAGTTTAATTTCATTCCGCGCGGTTAAATACTTCAATGAGTGTGACCTATTATATTAATCAGAATAAAATGTTGGATAGATACAGCGTAAAATCTTCAAAAATACAATGTGAGAACGAACTAGCAAAACTCACAAAATCCATACTGCTTCACAGCTTGGCGGTTGTAATACATCACCGGTAACATAGACACTCTCATCCCAACCACTTTATCATCACGAAGGAAAAATAATGGAAAATTAAATGAGAAATTTGTTTATGGAAGTTAGGGAAAGGGATTCTGAACTTACAAAGCCAGACTTGCCCTTCATTACTGTGCATGTGTTGTATGACTATATACATACATAGGCACTCGTACACGTATAAGGAAGTCGACTATATCCGTGAATTAAAATCATTCTACAGGATGTACTGGAACAAATCTTATCTCTGTCATCTTCGGAAATGTCCAAATCTTGAGACCTAAATCATTGTTTTTAAACTAGAAATCCGTAGACAAATATAACGCGCGGGTTGTGCCTATAATTTTTAAATATTTGTTGAAACCAACACCTCTGATTTATTAGTTAAAAGCGTTTCAAAAGTCAAATGCATTTTTGTCCACCTTGTAAATAATAGTAAGAATAATAGTTTGTTTTTTTACACCTTTATTTCAGAATGAAGCCGGGAGCTCCAAGAGCCCCAAGTGTCAAAGAATCAAATGCTCGCAGTGAGAATGAAGTCGTGTACCCGTTCGGAGTTCAAAATGACCTAGGCCACGTCGTCCTCACCCGAAATGCCAAGGTAAGTGCACTGTTCGCTGTTGGTCCATGTCAGTTCCTGAAAATGTGTCCCGTTTGGCCTGAATAAAAACTTTAGTCATGATATAGGAATTCAACAAATGGTAATAAAGTTATGTCCTGAGGCTGAGTGCTTACCTCTGTCACTCAGTCGCCATTCCATTCCATCTGTCACAAGGCTCTTTGGATAGGGACATTAGTGTAAATGCAACTGTTACTTCAATTTATGATTTCTAGTGCGGACGGACTATTCTGTCCCACCCACCCAACAAACAGACTCATGCATCCACTTTTATCAAATAACTTTTCATTTTAAAGGATAGAAGAGAAATATCAAAAGTTGGCCAACGTGAGGTGAAATCTTTTTTAATATTTCTTTTATGACTCGCCCTAGAGTGTTGAACGAGAAAGATTTTGTACTTTGCACTATCACCAATAATGCGAGTCTGCGTTGTTTTTGTCCTCTTTTAACTTTACCCAGTAGCAATCACATTCTTACTTCAAATAAAAACTCCATTCTTTTACCAAAATTTCAATATGACTTTACATAAGTTGGTTGAGTGCATCTGGAAGTTCGTAAGAAATAAGGATGAGAATTATTTGTATTCTGTATGTTTTAAATGGTCTAAATAAAATTCAACAGTGATATATTACTTTTGGAATTTACAAAATATGTCGACAATAGAGAATTAGCACAAATTTGAATTTTTCCTTTTTCCTGTCGGTTCATTCGAGTTTCCTGAATTTGGAGTCGTTGGAGTTAATATTAGTAGCGGGGAAGCGGAAAAGTGGCTTCGTGTATCTGTAAATTTAGTTCCTGTGGTCGTAGAGTCAAAAATAATAGGAACAGACTCAAATAAATGATGACAGACTCCGACTATCCAACCCGCCTACAAATCCTCTCTCAAAGTCCCCGTCAGAACGGAGTCTGCAATTATGTTTTTAACGTTTTATGCCTCACGCGTACAAAACACCCCAATTATTTATTGCCTTGAACACATTCATTTAATGAACCATTAAGTATTCCGCGTGACTGCCTTTGTAAAGGTTGAAAAATCATTCTTAAGATTTGATATGTGACCAAAGAATTTAACGGAATAGTTCTCGGCAGCAGAAGTTATCAACAACTCAATTTTAAAATGAGTCACATTTCCGTCTAAAATGGTCTAAATTTAGTCAATGTTTCAATATTTAGTTATTCACCAGCATTATCAAAGACTTGTTTTCGTTCTGAACTATAGACGCTTTGTAATCGTAGGTATATTTTCGCGTAGTTCATTTACTAGATTTTTTTTTAAATTTACGATTACAGCTCATAATACTATCTGTTAAAACCTCCAGGTTGTACTTCTGAATTAGAGGGGCCCTAATAGCAAGACCACTCGCTCGTTCTGACCTTAAAATTTGCATCCCAACGGTGGTCGTAATAGTGAAGTTCCACACAATATTGCGTTGTGTTTGTTTCCGTTGGACATAAAATGACAGGAATGCAAAGGAAATGTAGTGGTTCGGATTCACGAGACTTCTCTTTGCCCGACCATTACTTATTTGGCCCGAGGTTGGCAGGTTCCTGATGTTGGCGGGTAGAGTTTGATGAGAAGACGGGTATTAGGGTTGGTGAATGATAATGCGGATGATGCCGTGGGATATAGGGATAGCATGAGCAGAGAGCGTGCAAAATTGCAAGTCAAAAGTGAAAGTGATGTATGAGGGAGTTAAGGTTGACTACAGTTTGTGGTCCAGATATTGAGTAACCCTTCCTCCGCAGACATGACTTATTGGCTCCTAGTCCTTCCAAATAAATAGTTTAGGGACTCTCCTCTAGTATGTAAACATATCCAAACCTATCCACTCTCCAACTATATGTTCCAGTCCAAATTCATTTAAGAGTTTTATTGGTCAATCTGTCATTGCATAGTGGTGTTTACATTCCTTCATATCATCGCAATGCACAGGGATAGATCTCTTCGACGAACAATATTAGGATGTTGCTTTAAAGAGATTTTACTCCTTCACATGTTACTGGGAGTTCCTAGCTTAGGGCGAATGGAAGGCAACTTACCCTCTGCGACGAATAGGTGGCGTTGCTTGATTATATATCTTACCGAATATGCCAAATAATGTGTAGTCCAAGAACACAAAAAACACTGGGGGATTTTTTATAGACTTATTATCTATGGTGAGTCGTGCCGTCACAAAATTCAGACATCACACATTCTTTGTCAAATGACGTTTTATTTTATTTCTACGAGAGAGAAAGCTTACGACCCTGCTATGCAGGTTACATCATTTTGACGAAAGCATTACTGCACTATCACCACAGTATTTATTTATTTATTTATTAACGAAGTCAGCATCCTCGTAAGGTCGTTCCGCTGCCCGGGTGGTGAAGATATACACAAATTAGTGAGATGAGAATTGATATAATGTAATTGTATCAATGTAAACGCATGAGTAGAAGTGTAAACCATATGTACATAATAGTATTAGTTACTTGGTTTAGTACTAAAATGAACAGAAACTGTATTAGTGGCAATAGTTGATTGAAGTAATAAGCGGTTTAAAGTGATGAATAATACGCAATAAAAATCATAATAATGGTACAATAAATAATAAAAATAGTAATAATAATGACAATATCATAACATAATAAAACATATACAGGTTAGACACAGCGTGCGTAGTTAATCAGTTATGTTTCGTACAAATTAACAACAAACTCAATCACGTCGTCATATTCATTAAAGTCGGTTTGATCATTATAATTAATAGATTGTAATTCGAGTAAATGTTTTTTAACAAGTTTTTTAAATCTACTGTAATTTGATACATTTTTAATTTCATCCGGTAAATTTAACCAAATATTAGAAGCCTGATTCTTAAACAATCGTCGACCAAATTTCGACTTAGCGTTAATGGGCATATGACGATGAACTTTGCTACGTGTGACAGTGGTGGAGGCATTAGAAAAGTCAAGGTATTCCAGAAACATCTCGGGACAATATCCATATATAATAGAGTGTGTCATTTTCAGGATTTCGTAAATATACAGATTTTCAGGGAAAAGCCACTCTAGTTCGTTCGTAATACGTTGTTTTATAGAGTCAAATTTGGGAACACCGAGGACAAATCTTCCCGATCTTCTAATGATGCTTTCAACACATTCTTTATTTGTACTGGTTGCGTTCGACCAAATTAGTGACATATAGTTGATCTTGGAGAGAATATATGCACTAGTGACCAATTTCCGATTATGTATTGATAGCATATCTTGTATGGGGTAGAGAGACCAGAGCACAGAGTTACATTTTTTTGTCATGTTGTTAATATGAGAGGTCCATTCTAACGTAGAGTCCAAAGTCAGACCTAATAAAGACATGGTTTCAACTGACGTAATATGCGTATCACCGAATTTAATGGTAATTGGTCCTAAAGCCTTTACTATATGCGGACGTCC